>BQNB010177541.1:0-12956 GCA_026074375.1 Tanacetum coccineum
AGTTTTTGTCTGTTTTTGGTCATTTAAGCTCGTTTTTAGAGGTAAAAGATATGTGTAATTAAGCACTTATCAATGCTATCCAGATATATTATTGCCTAAGTACCTTCCAGTGCCACTATTTCTATATCATGAAACATTAATTAATTGCGAGTAAACGCAAATATTGTGGATAGATCTATTGGGGGTGACAACTCCCGTTGGTATACATGTTCATGGGGTAACCAAATGCATTATATTTGACTTAATGGGTAACCTTGGCAAGTTACCTTTCCATAGGGACATTTGTTCCTCAACCAATGTCACTACGGTGATTTCCATGTTAACGTATTAATGTCATGAGCTTAGGGCAATAATACTGTTTTCTATTATAATTGTACTCATTGCAATTATTACTATCTATGGGTGTATAACAACGTAACCCACTGTCTATGATGACTTATATTCAACTATTTATCATAAACCTATGAATTTTACTCAACCATTGTGTTGACTTTTTTAGCATGTTTATCTCAGGTAATTAAGCAACTTATGGCACGAAGTGGCACGGACTTGAAGATGGCTAAATTGTTATCATTCAAACTTTATGTTTCTAGATTTTGGGATCTCTTTTTGTATAAACTCTGATGAATAAATAAATGATAACAAAATTTTCCAAAACGTCTCTTTATGAGTGGTTTCTATATGTCTGTTGATCCATGAAGTAATACCCCAGATTAGCTTCCGCTGCTATTGGTATCAGAGTTCATGGTTATAGAGAACAAGGGTAAAAACTAAACTATAACTACTTTTTTTCCATCCAAGAAAGTCATCTGTGCCACTGCAGTTTCCAGAATTGTATGTGTAAGAAATTTCCATGGCAGATAATACACTACTATTATATTATATATAAATAACTTATGTTATTTCCACTGGGTTGTTATATAGTCATGTCTTCCCCCTCCCAACCTATTATTATCCTATCTGATTCCGATGTTGAGGATACTTTTTCCTCTACACACTCTCCTGACTATATACCGGCTTCACCGGACTATTTCCCAGCCTCACCGAGAAACACCTCTCCTAACTTTTCAGATGATTTAACTAAAGGATCTTTTAGCCTCACTAGCCCTCTCACCTTTTTATGATGACCTATATATGAAGGTCATGCAAACATATGATGCTACTGATAATGAATTACCTATTCTACCACAAGCTCCTATTGCTCCACCGACTATTTTGCCTCCATCTCCAGTATTTGATTCCCGACATTTCTTTCCTCCCGAGAAGATTTCACCACCTAAAGACGCTGAGACACCTGTTAAATCACCCATTCCAATATCTCCATCTTCATCAGTAGGATCTTCATCACCGTTTAGGTCAACTACACCACCACCAGACTATCCCTTTGATAAGTCTATCTTAGATAACTCATTATGGATCATACCGCAACCACTGGGAAGTGAACCAGTCCCCGAGAAACCTAATAAGTCAGATGCTTATTAGAGTGTTCATTTCTGGAAGTCTTAGATTCCAAAATTTTCAGTTATACCCTGCAATGTAATATCAAAGAATGATCACAAGTCTTTGTATTATAATTTTCATACCTTAACTTGTGATATGACTATATCATTTTATGGATTCTTATTATGTGTTGTCTTGTATATGTTGATAGATGCCTCCCAAGAGAACATCAACATCTACAGCACCAGCTATGACTCAGGCTGTCATCCGACAACTAGTTGCTGATAGTATTGCTGCTGCTCTGGAAGCACAAGCTGTAACCATGGCAAGTACTGACAATCCAAATAGGAATACTGGACCAAGAGAAACTCCTGTAGCAAGAAAATGTACTTACAAAGAGTTTATGAGTTGCCAACCTTTCTACTTCAATGGTACAGAAGGAGCTGTTGGTCTCATTCGTTGGTTTGAACGAACTGAATCGGTATTTTCTTGTAGCAACTGTACCGAGGACTGCAAAGTGAAATTTGCTACTGGTACTCTCACCGAGGATGCCTTGTCCTGGTGGAATTCCTATGCCAAACCTATTGGAATATAGCAAGCTAATAAGATAGCCTAGACTAAATTAAAAAGGCTCTTGACCAATAAGTATTGCCTTCGAACTGAAGTCTAGAAAATGGAAGGCAAATTTTACAACTTGGTTGTAAAAGGAAATGATCTCAAGACTTATGCTAGATGATTCCAGGAATTAGCAGTCTTATGTCCAGATATGGTACCAAACACTGAGAAACTTATGGAAGCTTTCATCGGGGGATTACCAAGAAGTATTGAAGGAAATGTTACCGCTTCAAAGCCTCAAACTTTGGAGGAATCCATTACCATAACCCAGAGGTTAATGGATCAGGTAACAAAGCACGATGCTGAGCAAGGAACCAATGATCACAAACGAAAGTTTGATGATAGAAGAAACAACAACAACACCAACTACCCCAATAATCATGACAACAACAACTACCCCAATAATCGTGACAACAATAACTACCCTAATGATCGCAACAACAACAACTACCAAAATAACTGTAACAACAACAATAACAACCGTAACAATGATTACCACCAGCAGCAATATGAAAGGCAGGAAACCTTTAGGACTTATGGAAACCGTGGATATAATGGACCTCATCCCCTGTGTAGGAAGTGTACACTGCATCACACAGGACCTTGCATTGTCAAGTGTCAGAATTGTAACAAAGTAGGCCATCAGACCAGAAACTGTAGAAGCTAAGAACTTCTGTTTCCAAATATCACTTTATCACTCAACTAAATCTCGGGACGAGATTTATGTAAGGTTGGGGGAATGTAACAACCCATAATTTTCATCACTATAATTTCCATTTATATTATATTAAATACTAATTTTTCACGGGAATTTTTTGCTTTATTCCATTATGTAACATAGTTTACATTTCTAAAGTAAACGAGCTCACGCAACTACCTATGCCAATTCTATCTACGTTTATATCAAGTAAACGCCTTAATATGTCAAGTCAATATTCTAATATCCTGTATATCATGTACGTTATCTATTTAATGTAATTTTCATAACATTATTACTAAATGAACTTTATCCGTTAACGTTTATACCAAAACCCTAACTACATGTAATGTATACATACAAAACGAATATACAAGCTTATGATACATATGTACAAGTATTCCTAAGCATAAATTCAAATATGTTTTCCCTCCTAAATCATGGTACAACATCTTAAAGCTTAAAGTACAAGCCGATTGTGCATGATATTCCAATGAGCTCATTTCCTTCCAAATTCTACAAAGCATTTAGTACCACCTTTCTAGCCTAGAGTACAAGTCTTCTAAACACAACATTTAAACATTTTTTTCCTCCAAACACCATTCCAGACTCGTCCTAAACCAAAACCCTAAGCCGAAAACCCTAGCAAACCCGATACCACTAAACTAGTTTATAATTATAGATTCAAAATCTGATCCGTGATAAAACATAGGATCTGGGCAAAATCAGTAGGCTTTGGGTATTAAGCAAAAATACTATGTTATAGCCCTATGTCTTGTGATCATTTTGCCGGTTGACTCGACGCGATTCAATGTCGGATGAATTAGTTATAGCCGAAATGGCAAAGGTGCGTTGATTCTGCACACCTGTAGTAAACGGCTATTATCTCTAGATTTTTGTATAGTAACCCCAAAATATGTAAAACAAAAAGTTGTAGAGGACTCAAATATCTAACCATGCTTACTGGTTTGAGCTTCATCAGAGTTACGGTTTGTAAATAGGAACCATTTTACCGAGACTAATATTGGCTGTCCAAAAATTGCCATGCCCTTTCATTAAAAATTTGACCCTTGAGCCCCAAGCAAGACCCTTGGCCACCACTCAAGACCCTTGGCCACCACTCCAACATCTTGGCCACCACTCCAAGTAGCTTGGCCACTACTCCACTCCAAAAACTTGGCCATTACTTCTCTTCTACACTAAAAATACATGCATACATACATTCATTCATCATTCACCATTCAAACTCAAAAAAACTTTAAAATGATGATCTAACCAAGCCATAGAAGAGAAGAAAGGAAGAGCTCAACAAGTAGATGTAACACCCTTAAATTGGGTCGCAGCGGAATAAGGGTCTGGGGCGTGTTACTTCATAGATCAATAACACAAGATGTATATAGAACGACCAAAAAGTCGTTAAAACCCAATACATTGGATTTAAGAAAGTCTTTGTTACATAAGCCCAAAGCTTCACTTTTTCACTTGTTCAAAATACAAGAATTTATAGCCCATAACGGATATACAAAATGTAATGCGACAAAATCTTTAATGCATGATATCCAAATCAAAACCACCAATGTATCCATTGCACCTCGTGCTTATTGACCTCCTGAAAAACATTGCTTTAAAACGTCAACAATAATGTTGGTGAATTCATAGGTTTGATAAATTGTATATTGTAGGACCACAAGATTTTCCAAGTGTATGATAATGCAACAAATGCAAACATCATATAAATGTAATTATGTTGCCCTAAGCTCATGACACTAAAGCTTGACATAAATGAATACCATATAAATGGCCTACATTGCCCTTGTTGATGTTCTAACCCGAAACATCCTATGTTCGACATGGTATATGTTCGTTTTCCCAGTGATAGCTAATCACCCAAACAGGGATGTCAATCCCAATTGATCTATTCATAACATTCACGCTCACAATCCAGTAACTGACAGTTCATGATAATGGGCTCAACTTGGGTTATCGCTACTTAGCAACACGTAATCATGATGTAAAACTTATCCACTTGTGTCCAATTATAAAACAATGCATGTTTCTCACCCCAAAAACTTATAAAATAAATCATGTAAAACATGGGGCTATGAACTCACCTTGAGTGAGTGAATATCAAGTGTATCACATAAAATGCGTCACGGTAATGATCGAGTGCAACCTAATCCAATATAGGTCGTATAAGTACTAATCACATTGGGTAACTACTACCATGTATAATTCTATATAGCTAATCACTATCTAATTGTTTTAGTGAAATCATATTTATAAATTTAAAACGTTTATAAATTTTCATTAGTAAAAATGACGTAACTTTCATGTTTCAAGTCTGTTTCTTGCGTTTCTTATGTCCACGCTCTCGTATTAAGATGATGTATCAAAATATGACATTTTTGTATTTCATGTCCTCTGTTGAACAGTACTTTTACTGTTCACACCAGTTTATAAAATTATTTTTATAGTTTTAGTTATCGTAAAACCCGTAAATGTCATATTTTACTCGTTATAGCTCCGTTTTAAGCGATTCTTTCGAGTATGTTTTTGTTATTAAAAGTCCTATCATATTAATGATGTTTTCAAAATGTATAAATCTGAGATGAAGAGTAACGTTTATAAAAATAGTTTTATAAAAGTATTTTTATACATTTAAGTATATAATCTCGCGTAATTCATAAATTTTTCGTTATTGATCCAAAAATTATGATCCGAATTGTTTTGAAATCCTAAAAATATGTGTGATCTGTGAAAAATACTAAACTTTATATATCATAAGTATTTGATAACTTGTTTTTATAAAATTTACTTTTATAAACCCCGGTATTAACGTAAAACGTATATTTGCCGTATCTTTTTCGTTATAAGGCGGTTTTTCGAGTTCTTTACATATTTGGAATCGTCATGAGGTGTAATATCTTTATAAAACATAATATGGCTGTCACCATACACGAACCAAAACAGACCCTTTGAAATCAATATGTATACTTATTTATAACTTATTTTATATACCTTTTTAACCTAATAAAATACCTCAAGTTTACCACAACTCTTTATACCCTATTTCATACATATAATAATGTCCATTAGTCCACATCTTGTCTAAATGTTCAAATTAACAAGTCCATAACAACACTTTTAACTCATAAACCAACCCTTTATACCCTATGTCATACAACTCTTTATACATGAACTTTTTATACCCTATGTCATACAACTCTTTATACATGAACTTTTTATACATAAACCAAGATTGTACAGCACTTATAATCTCATTATAACATGATATTATCAACATCATAATATATGTAAAAGTGTACAAAACCATAATCAAAAGTAAAAATCCATTTTACATGTTCAAAAGTATCCTAATGGTGATCTCACTACATAGAACATATATACACATAAAATCATAATTATGAAATGATTAGGGCTTTTAGATAACCTTATGATGATGTAATATGGTAGACCACAATATCTAAACCCTTGTTTAGGTATGAAACTAAAGCTTTCACAACCAAGAAAACCCTAAGTTTCAAGACACCTTTATTTGCTTCAACACTTTATTTCACCCTTGTAAATGCTTAACAAATACTTCAAAACACCTTGAGGTGTCTTAGATATGATGTGAGATTACTTGTATATGTGTTAGATAAATTTTGGTATGGATTTGATATGAAAAAGGGGTAAGCCGTAGGCTTATTAAAGACAAAAGGGAGAATAGGTTTTGATTTTTGGTAAAGGAAATACTTATGTGTTTGTCTCTTTACTAGGAAGGACTTATAAGTATAAAAGACTAGTCAAATGTGGCATAGTAAGTCCTAGACAAGATGAGTAAATCTAGGGAAGTCTTTGGTCAAGGTAAGGCCTTTACTTGAAAATGTCTTTAGGTTTAATTGAAATGTGTTGTGCAATGTCAAGTTGTAAGATTTTTAGATATTTTTCTTGGTATATCTCTTCAAATCCGGCCATAGATAGATAAATATGATGTTATTTTGTAAATTTTGGGTATTGGGTACAATTGTGGGTATTTGTTGAAGTGTAGAAAAGTTTTGGTGGTTCCGGGTATGCCTAAACGTATTTTATCACAAAACGTAACCAATTTACGTAACCAATAAAACTAAAAATGAACAAAGTTAATAATTATACTCAAAATAATTACTTAACACTTGCTTGATGTAAACATTTAATTGTTTGATGCCCGTTTACATTGAATGATCATTTTTAGCTTACGCGATTTAACTTAACGATTACGATTAAAAGCTAATGCGTACAACCTAAAAATACATAGTGAATTTATTGACGTCGTAAATGACCCTAAAACATGGGGTGTTATAGTCTCCCCCTGTTAAGTGAGCCTTGTTCTCAAGGCTTAAGATGCGGCACTTGACGACGGTGCGGTCTTTGTGAAGAGGTGTAGATATTTCTTCCTGAATTGATCTTCGTGTTCCCATGTGAACTCAGGACCTCTCCTGGAGTTCCATCAAATCTTGATTATTGGAACGCAACTTTGCTTCAACCGTTTAACTTCACGGTCCATGATTTCTACTGGCTCCTCGACAAATTGAAGCTTGTCATCAAAGTGAAGTCAATCCAACGGAACGGCTAATGGTTCGTCGGCATAGCACTTTTTCAAGTTGGACACATGAAACATATTGTGTACCCTGTTCAGCTCTTGCAGAAGCTCAAGCTTGTATGCAACGGATCCAACCTTTTCTAACACCTTGAATGGTCCAACATACCTAAGGTTTAACTTCCCTCGTTTGCCAAAACGTACAACCCATTTCCAAGGCGAAACTTTAAGCATAACTTTATCCCCAACCTGAAATTCCATTGGTTTACGCTTTAAATCCGCGTAACTCTTTTGTCGATCGCGAGCAGCTTGCATTCTCTGCTTGATTTGAACGATCTTCTCAGTTGTTTCTTGCACTATTTCTGGACCAGTGAGTTGAACTTCTCCAACCTCGGCCCAACAAATGGGTGAACGACACTTTTGACCATAAAGTGCTTCAAATGGTGCAGCCTTGATGCTAGCGTGATAGCTATTGTTATATGAGAACTCGACTAATGGCAAATGGTTAACCCAACCCTTTCCAAAGTCGATTGCATAAGCACGCAACATATCCTCAAGAGTTTGAATAGTCCACTTGCTTTGCCTGTCTATTTGTGGATGGTACGCAGTACTCATATCCAGACTAGTACCCAAAGCATTCTGAAGTGACCTCTAGAAATTTGATGCAAACTTAGGGTCACGATCACAAATAATCGAGAGAGGTATTCCATGCCACATGACCACCTCCTTTAGGTACATTCTTGCAAGTTTATCCATCGGATCAGTCTCTCTCATCGGTTCAAAGATTGCGGACTTTTTGTGTCAGTCAACAATCACCCAAATGGTGTCGTAGCCTTATGACGACTTAGGAAGCTTCGTGACAAAATCTATAGTGATATTGTCCCACTTCCATTGAGGTATATCAGGTTGTACCAACAATCATGAAGGCCTTTGATGTTCGGCTTTGATCTTAGCATACGTCAGACATTTGCTAACATAGGTGGTGATGTTTGCCTTTATATTGGGCCACCAATATAGCTTTTTCATGTCTTGGTACATCTTTTTAGAACCCAGATGGATAGAATACTTTGACTTGTGGGACTCGTGCATGATCATAGTCCTCAAATCACCATAGCATGGCAACCAATTCTTGTCGTTTAGACATAGAGTTCCATCCGTACGGGGTTCCAACTTTTTCGTCCTAAGCTTCTTCGGATCTTTAGAATTTTCAACCAACATGCCTCCAACATCTTTGTTCTTGATGTTCTCTGGTTTTTGTGCTTCAGTTTGAGCATCCTAAATTTGTTTAGGAAGATTCAAACCTATAGTCATGACTAAGGCTTGAACCCTTAATGGTGGCTCTTGTTCCATCCTGCTCAAGGCGTCAGCGACAACATTTGCTTTCCCTAGGTAATAACGAATCTCACAATCGTAATCACTAAGCAATTCTAACCAATGACGCTGCCTCATATTCAGCTCCTTTTGATTAAGAATGTTTTGTAGACTTTTATGATCCGTGAACACCATACACTTGGTTCCATACAAATAGTATCTCCAGAGTTTCAGAGAAAACACTACCGCTCCAAGTTCCAAATCATGAGTCGTATAGTTCTTCTCATGAATTTTTAGCTGGCGTGATGCATAAGCAATCACCTTCTCTCTTTGCATCAACACAGCGCCCAAACCCTTCTTTCGAAGCATCGCAGTATACGATAAAATCTTCGCTTCCTTCAGGTAAAGCCAGAATTGGTGCACTACACAACTTCTGCTTCAATAGTTAAAGATGTTTCTTGTTTGTCACCCCACTCAAACTGACCTTCTTCTGAGTTAGCTTGGTCATTTGTTTGGCAATCTTCGAAAATCCTTCGATGAATCTTCGATAATACCTAGTAAGACCTAAAAATTGACAAATCTCCGTTGGTGACTTAGGAGATGCCTAATCTTTAATTGATTCGATCTTGGCAGGGTCCACGTGAATACCCTGGCTGTCAATCACGTGACCGAGGAACTATACTGCCCGTGCTACAGGTGCGGCACCAGGTACCAAATCAATTTAAAATTCCACTTGTCGAGTCGGAGGAAGACCCGGCAAGTCCTCAGGAAATACTTTAGGAAAATCTCAAACTATTGGTACGTTCTCAAGTTGCTTCTTCTCCGACTTGTCTTCACCTCCTTTGTAGTAACATGTGCCAAAAAGACTGGACATCCTTTTAGCATGTATTCTTATGTTTTGGAGTACAAGATAATGTGCAGACGAGCCTCGTATCCCTGGTTACTTCCGTCACCGTGAACAATTAATGTTTCATTTCCCTAGGGGATACGAACGATCTTCTCGGCACACACAATGATTGCTTAGTACTTTGCCAACTAATCCATACCAATTATAGCGTCAAAACTACCAAGTTCTACGAGCATTAAATTTATGTTGAATGGGTGGTTTAGGATATTTAATGTACAACCCCTAAAGATAGTGTTCAACCCAATTATTCTCCCGTCGGCTAGTTCAACGTCATAATAGTGATCTAATGCAGTTGGTGTGATATCAATTTGGGAGCTAAATGCAGTGGATACAAAACTTCTATCGTCACCAGTATCGAATAAGATAGAAGCATAGCAGTTGTTTAGAAGGAATGTACCCGTCACGATGTTGGAGTCTGGGTTTGTCCCTGCATGCCCTACTGCATAGACCTTGGCTGAAGCATTGCCACCTCCAACTTAGTTACCATGGTTGTTGTTGTTCTTCAGCTTTGGACATTCCCTCTTGAAGTGTCCTTGGACTCCACACTCAAAGCAAGTAGGCTTCTGACCCGACCCAGTGCCCCTCTGATGGTTAGCATTTGTCGTACTTCTACAGTCACGAGCAAAATGGCCAACTTTGTTGCATTTGTGGCATTTAGGAGCACATGGACCATCGTGGTGATAATTGCATTTTGAGCATAGGGGTTTGGATCCCCCATAATGTTTCTTCTCAACAGTCCCTGCAGCATAAGCCCTGCCGGTGTTCTGCCTCTTGTTTTGGTGGTGTTGTTGTGGTTGTTGGTTATTATCTGGCTTTCTCTTGTTCTCTGTCTGACGGTCAGCAAAAGTGCGGATTCTCTTATCCATCACTTCAATTGCCATTTCAGTTGCCTCTTGCATTGTCTTAGGCTTGGATGCTACTACACTTCCGTGGATCATGTCGGGTAAGCCACCGACATATTTCTCAATCTTGTCAGATTCTTCAGGAAACATTCTACCACACAGCAGTGCCAGTTCCTGAAAACGTTGGTTGTACCCTATCACATCGGTACCTTTCACTTTCAATTCCCACAGTTCGACTTTGAGTTTCTTAATCTCGGTCCTTGGGCAGTACTTGTCAGTTATTTTCTTCTTCAGTTCAGTCCAGGTCATTGCATAAGCAATGTCATTACCAACAGTCCTAACGTGGGAGTTCCACCATGTTAGAGCATTTCCCAAAAGAGTACAAGTAGAGAACTTGATTTGGTTTTCCACAGAACAGTTGCTTATGCGAAACACAGTTTCCATCTTCTCAATCCATAGAGTCAATTCGACAACTCCTTTTGTGCCTTTGAAATTTATAGGTTGGCACTTCATGAAGTCTGGGTAAGTGCACTTACGAGTGGCTCGCTCGTTTCTCCTAGCACCTGTTCCTGAATTGTGGATGTCGACGCCATTCGTGTTTGCATCACGTGCTGCCAAGGCGGCAGTAACGCCTTGGTTAATCATTGCCTGAAGTTGGGCATTAGTGACAGATGTGGTGTTGGTTGTTTCTGGGGCTATGTTTGACCTCGTGGCTCTTTTTGGTGCCATTTTCTTCAAATCACAAGAAAATATAATACCCGTTAGATTTCATAAAATCATAACCATGACATGACATATGCACAATAAGTAAAGTGAGATCACATCACACAGTGAAATATACAACTGAATTGTAATCAACAAAGATATAACCAAATCGACATTCATTCACAACAAATTCGATTACAGACATGACATAATACCACCATTCCATATATAATTGGAAAACATACATGATTGGTTCAGATACAAAATGATCACAACCATTAGGTTACAAGATAAAAGAATATATACAACCTAAAGCCATACTAGCCGGGATTGAACCCGTAATACTTAGTAGGCTATACATGATAGCTAAACAGAAACAAAAGATCTATATAGTCTGCTAGCTGGGAGTAACCCATAAAAACTTAGCAGGCTATATAGTATAGCTACAATATGATAGAAAGGTAAACCTAGGCACTACTACTAGTGTCCTCTAAGGTGTCAACGCGTGCTCCAGCCTCCAAGGCCTGGGTACGTATGATATGCTCAATAGCACGATCATCTGCGTCCTGACGCTGCCACTCGTGGCGATACGCCTGAGTCTCTAACACTCTAATCCGTGCCTCTAGTGCCCTGCTGTAAGCCTCAGACCTAGCCAAGGCCTGACGGGTCTCGATGCTCTCTTGCTTGTAAGCAAGCCTCTCTCTCCTCAATATCTCAATCTCAGCTCTCACATCAGCCCGGTCCTCCTGATGTCGTGAATAAAACCCTAAACTCTCTCTCCTACAAACATCTTCCTGGTAACTGACCCTCAGGTTGACCACCTTTACGGCGGCCATAGTCCTCCTCTCAGTATCTCGAACCCTGGTATCTATAGTGTCTACAAAACTATGATCAACCCTACGGGCCATAATAGATCCTGGCTGTCTAGCAGCAGCAGAGCTCACCCCAACCTCAACCCTAGGTGTGGGAGAAATAAGTAGTAGCCTCTTCTGAGGTGGCGTGTCAGCCTCGAGAATGTTAGCTCTACGGCTAGTGGATGGTGCATGTAGTAGTATAGGTAATAATGGTGGCGTCCCTGCTAGAAGTAGTGAATGATATATGGATGGTGCTGTAGCTCTCCTCTGAGCCATGGCTGCTCTAGTATGTGGGGGTCGGATAAGTGTGGGTAGAAGGGATGGTGGTGGTAGTGGCAGTGTAGGTGCAGAAGCAACCTCAGTAATGTATGGCTCTATAGGTGCCTCATCCTCAGCTGGCACTAAATCCTCAGGGTGCTCAGGCTCAGGAATGTACACTGGTATATGATCCTCTAGCTCCATAAGATTAGGTACATACTCTAAAGGACGTGGTGCCTGCTCCAACAACTGTCGGGCAGCCTCCTCGTAAGTATCCTCGGACGGGATACTCCAAGATCGTGCCTCGGAGTGGACGGAAGTATAAGTAACCGCGGAATAAGACGACATAACTATTGTAACAAGCAAAAATAACTTATATAACTATATTATATAAGACTGGTATGGTATATACGTAGTATAATATAAACACGTATATCAATTATGAATGCATCTAATATAACCAACTAATGCAACAACTAGTGTATGTATGAATGTATGCACGTATGTATGCCTCGTGCAAACCCCTTTGTATGTATGCAATGTTTGAAAACGGTTATAGTCCAGCAAAACATTTGACCTGGTTCTCTATAACCTTGGCTCTAATTACCAATCTGTAACACCCCAAAATGGGTCGCAGCGAAATATGGGTTTGCGAGCGTTACCTCATAGATTGTCACACCCCTAAAATATCAGAGTATAATGGCAACCGAGGGCGTGTGACTTCATGATTATCATACTTCTAAGCAAT
>BQNB010177547.1:0-12956 GCA_026074375.1 Tanacetum coccineum
AGGGACTAATATTGTAATTTTGGGATTTTTGTCTTTTAGTGGGTTTGACTTTGGTTGACCTGAGTTGACCAAGGTTTGATCATTGGTTGACTTTTTGACTTTAGCTTTGAATTCCCGGCTTCTTTTGTGCTTTTCTGTTCCTGTGTTCGAGTTTGCCCGGTTTTAACCGTTTTCTTGGGATTTTTGCTTTATTCGTACCTACACAATAAGAAAGACAAAACAAGCAATATACAAGCCTTTTATGCACAGTTTTGGTCTTTTTAGGGTCTATTTTGATATAAAATGTATATGTGTTTTCACACATATCAAAATTCCCCAAACTAAGCGATTGCGTGTCCTCACACAATATTATATGCCTTATAACCAAATACCTCGAAACTTCTCCAAACTAAACCTTTGAAAAGTAGCAAAGATTTTTGTGGAGAAAGTTAAGAGATCACAAGTTATAAAACACCCCTATTTCCCATTTTTCTAAAACTTTTCCATTTTTTTTATTGAGATTATTTCGACTTTTGTTATTACCATAACTGTTAAGGATCATAGAACAAGATGCATTTCGATTCCGAGAATGCCCCAAAAAGGATAAATTCATCGTTCCCGACTTTTCACTTATTCAAACCAAGCTTAAAACAAAATCACAGCTAAATATCAGTAAGGATGCTAACACTACTCATATTTGAAACTTGTGAACTTTTTACTCCCGACATTTATTATATCTTAAGTTAGTGTGCTATCTTGAATTTCAACCATGAATCAACTTTTTGCAACATACTATGCTTTACGTTCCACCTTAGAATAATGAGTTTAAAGGCAAGATCATCCCATGTAGCGACTTTCGTCTCGGCACATCCCAACCTTGCGGCTAAGTGACCAGGCTTTTGACACCCCACAGAGACTAGTATCGGGACTCACGGACCTTAGGTTTCAACAACTCTCAGGCTTCTCGAATATTCATAGCTTATAAAATAGAGTAGTCAAAGTGCAAAAGCATATTTGAATTTAACAAAAAGAAATCAATTTATATATTTAATTTAACTATTTAGACATTTATGCAATTGTAACCCTCGAACTTTTAGAAGGCTGAAACATCGGTTGTGAGCCGGCAAGATGCAGCAAACTTTTATTAGTCTCGGATCTTTATTTTTACTATGGGCTTTCTTTAGAAGACTACCACATCGGTTGTGAGCCGGCAAGAGGTAGTAAACTTTTATCAACCCACAATTTTTATTATTATATATTTTTTATCATTTTATCATTTTTTATATATATATTTTTTATATATTATTTATTTATAGAAGACTTCTTTTTGAAAAATTCAAGTATAAATTTGAACTAAGACTATAATTTTTGTTATATATTACATAAAAATTTGTTGATTTAAGTTTAATCTCCAAAAACAACACGCATATTAATCCGGTTAAGAGCTTATGGGAGAAAAAGCAACAAGTTACATACATGAGCTCTTAAGATTTCCAAATAATCTTTGTTTAGCATCCTACTCATACTTAACTCTATTATTTTTCGTTCTTCGCAAATTAGCGAACGCTTAGCCTAAAAGTTAAGGAACAAGCTAGAGCTCAACACGCTCGATCGGGTCAAAATTTACTCTTATTCTTACCCAGCAAGAAAGTCAAAATTGTGACAAAAATACTTATTTATTTTTTATATTTTTTATAAATAAAACTTAAAAATTTAAATTTTTTGCTATTTTTGCGGGAAAACGGGGTACGTGAGAACAAAACAATAAGTAGGTAACATCAAATCGATAGATTCCCTCCCCAAACTAAAATGAAACATTGTCCTCAATGTTTAAGGCGGGTCTCTACGCAAATCTAAGCCATTTATTAATTATGCAAAAATAAACGTGAATCGATAAGATGAAAGGATATTGAATTTCCCCAAACTAATTGCAAACAAATGATTGGAAGGTCGAGTGAACCGGGACAAAACACCGAACACGAGAGTCTTTAGAAAAGTTGGGATCAATCCTGCAAACAATCACAAGTACGAACAACAAACACAAAGAACGGAAGATTACAAGCCTCACCACACACATTAGAAACTAGAAAGAAAAATAGAAAATAGATAAGCATGAGGTGCCTCCCACGAAGAACTTTTTTTTAGTAACCGAGTCACTTAGCTTGACTCGATCCTTGAATTCATTCGTCCTTAGGGAGAGAAAATGGAACTGGCTTAAGAGAAAAATGAAAAGTAGAGATGCTAGGGTCAAAAACGAGGTCCTCACTCCTAAGAGAGAGAATAACAGGAGAATCCTCGGGGTAGGTGAAAGATGGAAGAAAAGTCCCAATGACAAATGTGAAGGAATTGACATCTTCAATATTTAGGGATAAAACAATTTCTCCTTGGTTAAAATCTTCATCATTCTTCATAGCCGTATCGGGCTTAAACTTTAAACAAACATCCAGTGGTTCCGGTGGAGGACGAGGAGATGACAAGTTGTCTTGATGATCAAGGTTAGGTAACTCATTATCTTCATCTTCGAAATCATCATTCTCAACATCTGGTGGAATTAAATCATCTGGAACAAGGAATATATCAATCTCTTCTTGAACGGGGTCACTATCCTTAATGGGGATAAGAGACACGGGAAGAGACTCAATAATTAAACTTGGATAAACATGAACATTTTCCTGTGACCGTGAAGTTGAAATCTCACAAAGCAAAGTCATACGATTAAGATATTCCTCATGCTCTCTAGCAATCCTCGAAGGAAGTGTAATAAGTTCACCGGCGAACTCATGGTGAAGAGGATCACTCCTTAGAGAAAAAGTAATCGAAGTATTATGGATGGATTCATTTTGTTTTGGTTCATGATTAGAAATAACTTCGGGGGCGAGATTATGGGTGGTATCATCACTAAATAGATTCTCAAGAAAAATTACGTCTCCTTCTGAATCGAAATAACCTTCCTCAAAATTAGAAGAAACTTCCATGGCTAGAAAAGCATCGATCTCATCAATATCGTCTTTTGGAGCGAAACACTCAACCTTATCGGACAAAGGTGTGTTAAGTAAATCTGGCTCATCGGAATCTAAAACGTTGGAGTTCTCATTTTCAACATCTTCATCCATCTTGTTAAAGAGAGGATTTTCATTGCTAGAGGTGAAGTTATCATCAAATTCGAAAAGAGGACTTGAATAAATTTGAAAATTTTCTTCATGAACACCTTTTTTTAGAAGAGTAAGTTCATCGGCGAACTCCTCAAGATTATCACTAGTCTTTACCAGAGAAGAACTAAGAGGAAGAGTATCAGAATGATTAGTGGTACTGCCACTAAATGGCTCATCTTTCGAAAAATCAATGACAGAAATAGCATGAGCAAATTGCTTATTCTTGCTAATTTCGGATTTTTTAGCATAAAAGACAAGTTCATCGCTTCCTACTCTTAATGTTAATTTTTCCTCATATAAATCAATGAGAGCTTCTGCGGTGCGAAGGAAAGGTCTCCTTAAAATAATAGGCACTCTCGGGTCTGGTTCAAAATTAGCCACAACAAAATCAGCAAGAAAGGTGAAACCATCAACTCTAACTACAACATCCTCGGCTATACCCATAGGGTGCGTAACAGAACGGTTAGCAAGCTCGAGTGTCATTCGGGTGGGCTTCAAAGCTTCAAGCCCAAGTTGTTTGTAGATAGAATGAGGCAAAAGATTTATGCTAGCTCCGGAATCGGCTAAAGCATTAGTCCTATCAAGTTCTTGTAGAGCACACGGGATAAGAAATTTTCTGGGCTCTTCGAGCTTCTCGGGATGATGGTTGCGGGAAGTATAATAAGAGTTTAGTGGGCGGGGGTTTCACCGTGATTAGATCAAGTTCGTTTTCCAGTGTCTGTGTCGTGGGGTTCGTGTGGTAGTGGTTTTTTGTTTTTGAGGGTCGTTTTGTTGGTTTTGTGGGGGTTATTCTTTCACGTTAGGAGTAGAGTTGCGGTGCATTGGGTACTGCCCCACCCGCCAACCACTACCAATATGTGCTGTTTTTGTTAGTTCTTTTGAAAAAAAAAGAAGTATAGTATTCATGCAGTTGTTACGTTAGAAAAAAAATAGATAAAAGCGAATATGTTTTAAGTAAAAAAACGAGTGGGGTCGATTGAGATTTTCGTGTGATTATCGCTTTTAACGAACGAATCGAGGGGAAAGAAAAAAAAATGAGATATAAAAAAAATAAATAGAAGGACGTCGATTTCTTTGACCTCGAGTCGCGTCGGATTGGGCACGATTTTATATTCGATATTCTTATTATAATTTGATTGCCGCGAATTCTCTTGAAGATTCTCGTACGAAATTCTTAGCTTTGGACTATTAATATAGGGTACGAGAGGACGTTGATTTTAACAGGGGTACGAGGAAAAAAAAAAAAGAGGGACGATTGGGACGATTAAGAAATAAAGAAAAGAAGGAAATAAAGAGAATAAGAGGGGAAAATAATAAAGAGGGGGGACCGCGAACGATTTACGATGATTCATTTTTTTGAGGACGATGAATTTTAACCAACGCGACGAGAGTAGTACGGATTCTTTTTGGGCCGAACGGAGATTTACGATCGGTTACGTTCGGACTTGTTAAAGCGTTTCTAGCTTGGGGGGGGACAAGATGTGGTTTGGCTCGCGACGGTGGGTCTGTGGTGGGGGACTTGATGGGGGCGTGGGGGGGGCGTGTGTGGGTGTTTTTGGTGTGGGTATCCATGTGGTTATAAGTATTTTGAAGTGTTAAGAGTTGCTGTTGCGCACAGCGGTCTTGGAGGGGGTGCTCTGATTTTCTGTGTTGATGAATATTTTATGCAGTCGCGTGGGGTTTGTGTGTTGTTTGTTTGGGTGTGGCTGTGTCCTTCAGTTTAGCCCCTGTCTTTATTGGGGGCCTTTCGTGCCCTATAGCGTTGTTCTTGTGTTACGTTGGTGTTGGTGGTGTTGGTGTCCTTATTGGTGTTGTTTATTTGACTACCTTTCCTGTTTTATTAAGTGAAGTTGCGGGCTTGTAGGGGCGTGCAATCGGGATCACATTACTTTTAGGTGGTTTTTTTTTTTTTTGTAGTTTTTTTTTTTTGTGTTTTTTTTTTTTGTGTCTCTAGCTTCTTCATCATGCAATCATTGTTTGAAAATTCTCAATATGGAAAAGGGTAGGCGTTAGTGTTAAGTATGTTAATTTTACTGTATTTTAATTTCTATATTTTACTACATCACATTTTTTTTAAATAAATTTTAGTACATCACAGAGTAAATTTTCCTGCATCAGATTGTATATTTTAATGCATCATAGTGTAAATTTTACTGCATTAAATAACATATTTTTATGCATCATAGTGTAAATTTACTGCATTAAATTGTATATTTTACCGCATCACAGTGTAAATTTTACTGCATTAACTTCTATATTTTACTACATCACAATGTAAATTTTACTGCATTAAAGTGTATATATTACTGCATCACACTGTAAATTTTAGTACATTAAATTGTATATTTTACTTCATCACAGTGTAAATTTTACTACATTAATTTGTATATTTTACTACATCATATTGTAAATTTTACTTCATTAAAATTGTATATTTTACTGCATCATAGTGCAAGTTTTACTGCATTAAATTATAAATTTCATTGCATCACAGTGTAAATTTTACTACATTAAATTATATACTTTACTGCATCAGATTGTAAATTTTACTACAACACAGTGTAAATTTTACTGCATTAAATTGTATATTTTATTGCATCACAGTGTAAATTTTACTGCATTAAATTTTATATTTTACTAGCATCCCATTGTAAATTTTAATGCAATAAATTGTATATTTTACTACATCACCGTGTAAATTTTATTGCATTAAATTGTATATTTTACTGCATCACATTGTTAATTATACTGCATTAAATTATATATTTGAATGTAAACTTTACTGTATTAAATTGTATATTTTACTGCATTAGATTGTAAATTATACAACATTAAATTATATATTTTACTTCATCACAATGTATATTTTACTGCATTAAATTATTTATTTTACTGCACCACTTTGTACATTTTACTGCATTAAATTGTATATTTACTGCATAACAATGCAAACTTTACTGCATTAAATTGTATATTTTACTAGCATCACATTCTAAATTTTACTGCATTAAATTGTATATTTTACAGCATCAAATTGTAAATTTTACTGCATTAAATTGTATATTTTACTGCATCACCGTGTAAATTTTATTGCATTAAATTGTATATTTTACTGCATCACATTGTATATTTTACTGCATCACAGTGTAAATTTTACTGCTTTAAATTGTATATTTTATTGCATCATAGTGTAAATTTTACTGCATTAAATTTTATATTTTACTGCATCACATTGTAAATTTTACTTCATAAATTTGTATATTTTACTACATCACATTGTAAATTTACTGCATTAAATTGTATATTTTACTGCAACACAATGCAAATTTTCTGCATTAAATTGTATATTTTACTGCATCAAATTGTTAATTATACTGCATTAAATTGTATATTTGAATGTAAATTTTACTGTATTAAATTGTATATTTTACTGCATCACATTGTAAATTTTATTTTTTACAAAGGTAAATTAGATTAAATTAAATGAAAGTATTTACAAGAAAAAGACTAACTATAGAACCAATTAGGACAATTCCCTAAAAAGTTCAAAATTTGTCTAGAAACAAAAATCTGGACATGGACAATCCCATTCCAATACAAATTGCTACTAATGACTACAAGAACGACTACCAAATAAAAACTAATATCCCAACTATTAATAAAAAAATAATAATTCGGCAATCATGCTGAAAAACGCTTAGATGTTCAGAGAGACCAGTTCTTGTGTCGGCTGCACTGTTTTCTTGATTTTCTTAGATGGTTGCAACAGTTCTGAAGTATTGAAAAGCTTAGCATTCTTTGACCACCGTTTGTACAAGTATTTTACAACTACATTCAACTTCCATTGCAAATTTACAGAAATCAACCTGCAAAATATTTAAAAGAAAATCATTCAGCATGACAGTACAAAAGCTACTACATGACAGTGCAAAAGCTACTGCATGACAGTACAAAATCTACTACATGACAGCGCAAAACCTACTGCATGACAGTGCAAAACCTACTGCATGACAGTGCAAAAACTACTGCATTAAGCATTAAAAAAAACAAAAAAACTTCAGTAAAGTATATAAACAAATCAAATGAACTACTAAATATAGTGTAATGTAGTAGTAATAAAACTGTGATGCACTAGTAAATTTTTTTATAAAGGAAGATGGTATACTTGTTTGAGCGAAAAGTAACATCAAAGGAGACGATGGCACCAAAAGTGGCATAGTCCCTAATTGCTTGTTCATCGCCCAGAAAAGACCAACCAACTTATCATCATCGGGTATATTAATTTTTTTAAGAAACTAATAATAAATAAACTGACAACCTTCCAAAGGTTTGTCGCCAATATCAGCAAGATATCATGTCCTATTTCCACCATCATCAAAAATATAAAAACTAACATGATCCTTGAAACGCTTATTATGGCGGATGAATACTTTTCACATTGATTTGAAACACTTATTCGTTTGGAATGAGCAAGTATACAACACTAACACTATACTTGAACCTGAACCCTTTGTATAAATATAACCTGAACCCATGTATCTCAATGAATACTTAACATAACCAGAACCCATAATACTAAAATGAACCATATAACCTAAAGAGTATTTATAAATCCAAATCATCCTGATCTCTTTATCAATTATGTACACTTTGTTACACTCCCAAAAATCTGACCCAAAATCCTTATTATGACCCATATACAAAATGGTAAGAACTGAAATGTACCCAATAGAACCTGAACCAAGATTTAAATACTGAACAACCTTAGAATACCTAGAAACCCAAAGAACTGAGATAACAGTAGCCTTTTACGAACTCAGTCACAAAATAAAGCCATACAAACAAGTTACCTCAAAGTAGTCGAATGGCCAATCATGTACTTTGCAGGACCGAATACTCATCCATGCTCAACTCATAAAGCTTTTTTGGGTCTTCAGGTACAACTCGGTTCCAGTTTCATGCTGTAGCAACTAGTACCTTAGCCATCTTAGTAAATGGGCTCCCAGATGATGGCTTATGGCGATAAGTTGGCGTTCCAGCTATAAATACTACCATAGCAACCAGTAAAGCCACAGTTGGGATCCCCATCCAACATTATCTTGTTTGTACACCAAAAAAGTGTTGGAAAAAAAACGGTTACCAAATTACTATGCTCAAACATTCCCAGTTTAAAAAAAGTAAGTTTTTTGGGCTTTGTCTTTGGGTTCATAGTCGTCACTCAAATTGGTCTGCCACCCATTCGTGGAGATATGGTGGGTTTGGTCTAAAATGCTCGTGTGCGAGTTAATGTACAGTGCACAATAAAAGATGCCAACTTGAAGAGACGACGATTGTTTATCACAGTCTAGGTAACTTATGGTTTTACCACAAGATGGTGGTTTTAACGCCGAGATGGTAATCGCAAGTGTGAGTAAGAATATTACCTGTTTGGAAAAAGAAGAAACAAAGTTAGTTCGTTACAAAATTTGTGCACTTAGATTGAGACGTTGGCCGGGTTTGGTAACGGGTCAAAATGAGTTATCTTACCATAACGTAAACAATGGAAGCAATCATGAAAGTCCAGTATCTCCCAAGATATATGTATGCAATATAAGCACCTATAATAGGTGTCATCCATACGGTTCCAACCCAATTTATGACATTATTTGATGATTTTACTGTTCCTTCCTTCATTTCCCGTGTCAAGTATAAGAAGAGATTCGGTGATATTCCATAGTATGCCATCCTTTCACACATTTCATATCCTGCAAATTTAGAATACGTGTTAATAAGCTTGGTTTTTTAGAGGTGGCAAATTTAGTGATCAAAATGGACTAACCAAGCATAAAGTAACAAGCTTTCCATTTCCCCGTTTCGGGTCTTAAAACACGTCTTCCCTTAAGATCAGTAGTCCCATCTTGTGTAAAATCTTGGCATAGTCCAATCTCTTCCTCTCTTTCCAAAACCATCATATTCGTATACACTCACACATGCACAAGACAAATACACCTGAAAGTTAGAATATATGCATATTGCTGCAAGTTGAGTTTTTATAGTCCCATCCGATCATATATGTGTAGAATAAGAGAATGTAGATTCCTATTTTTAGTTTGATATCATGACTTAATTATGCAACTAATTGTCATTTTCAAAGACTTAATAAGACAATATGATGCTATTTTTCAGCATTTTCATTGCTCCATTTTTGTTGGAATCTAATAAATATACGATATATGGGTCAAAGTGTGTGATGATTGAATGATTGATTAAATCGTGTAGAATTCATTTTCCAGCAAAAGGCCTTTCGACATTTATGCGGTATGTTATACAAAATATCTATCAAGTTATGACAATCAATACACTCACTTAGTCAAATAAAGCATAGAAAACCAAAAGATCATGTGAATCTTGTGTTTTTATACCAATGTGTCATGTTATACAAACACAGTTAAAAGCGGTTATGGTAGTTGACTGAAATCAGTAATTGTATTGGTTGGCCCTGAGACAAGACTAGATTTTTGGCAGAAAACATTAGGAAAAAAATGTCAATACCGATTTGAAAAACAAGGGGCGCTTTCCTTTGACCACTACTCCTTGTGGTGGATACCATGTTAGTTCCCACCTCCGGACTTATATCCGAGCTTAACAGAGATTTTCATTAGTCTCTAGTAAATCACACTTACTGAATTAGTTATGGAACAAAACTCACCAACAATAGAAAGAACAATACAAATGATCAAATTCTTAGTCACCCCTTTTTAGAATTCGGCCCAATAATGTTAGTGATCCAATCAATAGTCAATGCACCACTACACCAACAAACTTGATTTAAATAGAATTTATTTAGACTTAAACATAGATGAAAAGAAAACTAATACAATAATACGCTCAAGTTATAAAAAAATCAACATACCTAGAAAAGCTTGTACAGGAAAAACAGTTTCAGTCATCTTTATATTCTCGTTGAACTCGATTTAACTTGAGATGAACCTGTGTTCAGTAAACTTCCCGATACCTGCTAACTCGTTTTCTGACTCCTCAATTTAAGTATTGTACTATAAGCATTTTGTAACCACAAGGACAAATAAGAAGTTCAGGAAGCTAAAGATTGCAACACTTCCAGAATGTTTGTAGATGTGCAACAACTCTTCCACAGATGACCCGTATCCTCTCACAACATTTATCGCTCCTGTGGTCATAATGCCTACAGCAAAACTTATTGCCGTTACTATACTATTGAGCTAGCATAACCTCAACCTGCATGATTGGATCATGTCAAGCTAGACCTTAAATATGAAAGCAATCTACCTTGATCAACGATAAGCCAATGACACGAATTGTTAGCAAATAGTGCTATATCTCAATACCTTGATCAGCGGTTGTGCTACCAGCAGCCTCAACATTCATTTGAGGATTATACGAAGTTTTCTTCAGAATCGACTTCAAAGGTTGACTTTTCTTATTAACATCCACTCCCTTTACAACATTCATGCTGCCTCTAATCTCGCAACACAATCAACACAACCAGATAACCAGCATAAACAACCACACAATCAAACCAGACAAGTATAAAACCCTAACTCAGTCAAAACCCAAATGACAAGAACCTAACAACGAGTACAAGCGCTTATCTTGGAAGTTTTATGCCATTAAAAATACACTTTAGGCAAAAAATATATTTTCAAACAGTTGCATCACAGGTACAAGTACATTTCAGAAAAACTGCATCACAGAGTAATTACTGCATCATAACTACAAAGCCTCATTTAGACATTTTATCAAACACCTTGTATGCACCTTTACTTAACACATTTTCTATATATCTTTTTCTACAGTTTGTTTCAGATATAGAAGAAAACATGATGTAGTTTGAATCAAACTCTCAATATAACATATTTAAATCAATAAAAACATAAAAAAATGAACTATATGTGTTTGCATTAAGATCTTACAATCACTAACTATAGATGAATTACACTCAGTTGTGCTTGACGAATCACTCGACATCTCTAAAATCATTTTTGAATTAGGGTTAGGATTCAAATGGTTGAATCAAACAATGACGAATGATAGTCAATGGTGTGGAAGGTGGTGATGAATGGTGGGGAAGGCGGTGGTGAACGATGGGTAGGTTAAGGGTGATGAAGAATTGATCAAGAATGGCGGGGAAGGAGAAGTGGTACATGTGAGGGGATGTGAGATGACAAAAATACCCTCATGTATTAAGAAAAGGGGCGGAACTTTTGAGACACGTGGCGACTTGTGATGGCTTCCTAGCCTTTTTATTTTAAGGGGGCTTCTCATTATATCCCATCTCTCTCTCTGTATATATATATATATATATATATATATATATACACACACATGTATAAATACATATATATACGTATATATACATACATACATATGTAGATAGATATATGTACTTAACACATTTTCTATATATCTTTTTCTACATTTTGTTTCAGATATAGAAGAAAACATGATGTAGTTTGAATCAAACTCTCAATATAACATATTTAAATCAATAAAAACATAAAAAAATGAAACTTCTATGTGTTTGCATAAAGATCTTAAGTCACTATACAATAGGATGAAGTGCTCTCAGTTTGTGCTGATCGAATTCACTCGACATTCTAATAAAATCATTTTTCAATTAGGGTTCTTAGGATTTAAATGGTTCGAATCCAAATATGTCGGAATGACTGTCAATGGTGTGGAAGGTGTGTGATGGAATGGTGGGGATGGAAGGCTGATGGTCCCAACGGTGGGTTGGTTTCTGGGTGATGAAGAATTGATCTAGAATGGCGGGGAAGGAGAAGTGGTACATGTGAGGGGATGTGAGGTGACAAAAATACCCTTATGTATTAAGAAAAGGGACAGAACTTTTGAGACACGTGGCGACTTGTGATGGCTTCCTAGGCTTTTTATTTAAGGTGCTTCTACATTATATTCCAATATATAGTGTGTGTGTGTGATGTATATTTATACACATATATGGATAGATTTATGTCATGCACAATCAAAACAAACACACACACATATATCTATATATATATATCTATATATATATATATATATATATATATATATATATATATTATACTATTTATATTTTGTGTGTGTATGTGTGTGTGTGTGTTATTTATAATTTAATAAATATTATATAACATAATGTTATATTATTATATATATATATATTTAATATATATATATATATATATTTTATATAATATTTAACACACACACATGTATAAATACATATATATACGTATATATACATACATACATATGTAGATAGATATATGTACTTAACACATTTTCTATATATCTTTTTCTACATTTTGTTTCAGATATAGAAGAAAACATGATGTAGTTTGAATCAAACTCTCAATATAACATATTTAAATCAATAAAAACATAAAAAAATGAACTATATGTGTTTGCATAAAGATCTTACAGTCACTAACAATAGATGAATTGCACTCAGTTGTGCTTGATGAATCACTCGACATCTCTAAAATCATTTTTCAATTAGGGTTAGGATTTAAATGGTTGAATCAAACAATGACGAATGACAGTCAATGGTGTGGAAGGTGGTGATGAATGGTGGGGAAGGCGATGGTGAACGGTGGGTAGGTTAAGGGTGATGAAGAATTGATCTAGAATGGCGGGGAAGGAGAAGTGGTACATGTGAGGGGATGTGAGGTGACAAAAATACCCTTATGTATTAAGAAAAGGGACAGAACTTTTGAGACACGTGGCGACTTGTGATGGCTTCCTAGGCTTTTTATTTTAAGGGGGCTTCTCATTATATCCCATATATGTGTGTGTGTGTGTGTGTGT
>BQNB010177548.1:0-12956 GCA_026074375.1 Tanacetum coccineum
TGTATTCCTTCAGAAGTGCTTTTGCGCGTATCAATACATCCGGCATGGTCGGCATCTGAAAAAGCTATTAGTTCAAAGCCAGAATCCTTTGGATACCAGAGTCCCATATTAATGGTACCCCTTAAGTATCGAAAGATCCTTTTAACCTCTTTGAGGTGTTTTTCAGTCGGTCATGCTTGATAACGTGCACAATAACATACTGCTTGCACTATGTCTGGTCTACTAGATGTCAGATACATGAGTGACCTAATTTTACTATGGTAGTCAGTTAGGTCTACGAGTTTTCCACTCAAGTCTGCATCCAGTTTAGGTTTGGTAGCCATTGGTGTACCAATGATATCACATTTTTCCATACCATAATTTTTAAGAATTTCTAAAGCGTACTTGGCCTGATTTATAAAGATACCTCTTGGGGATTAGTGGATCTGAAGTCCTAAAAAGAGTTTCATTTCCCCTATTAAGAACATCTCAAATCTACTGTGCATTAATTTTTAAAATCTTTTAGAAAATTTAGGGTTTGTAGACCCAAAAATAATGTCATCGACGTAAATTTACACAAGTAGAATGTCTTCCTTGTATCTTATGGTGAATAGAGTAGGGTCAATGGTACCTTTAGTAAAGCCTTTAGACTTCAGGAAATTTGAGAGTTCATCATACCAAGCTCTCGAAGCTTACTTCAATCCATATAGAGCTTTCCTTAGACGCTAAACTTTTTTTGGATGATCAGGATCAACGAACCTATCTGGTTGTCCAACATAAACCTCCTCCTTCAATGGACCATTAAGAAATGTCATTTTTACGTCTATCTGATAAATTAGAAAAGACTTGTGTGCATCATATGCGATGAAAATACGAATAGCTTCCAAACGAGCAACTAGAGTAAATGATTCCTTGAAATCAATACCCTCTTCTTGAGCATATCCCTTAGCTACAAGTCGTGCTTTGTTGCGAATGACAGTTTGATCTTCATCCTTTTTGTTCTCCCATAACCACTTTAGTTTGATTACAGTCTTGCCAAAGGGTTTGTCAACAAGTTCCCAGACTTATAGTCTATCGAACTGATGAAGCTCTTCCTGCATTGCCTCTATCCATGCAAAATTAACCATTCCCTCCTTAATGTTTTTTGGTTCAGCAGTACTCACGGTGAGCACGAACATATACATTTTAAGATATGTTGCTAGTTGTCGTCTTGTTTGCACTCGCTTGGATGGATTTCCATGAACTTGTTCTAGCGGGTGATCTCTCATCTATCGGTATTCGGAATCGTGTGGTTGATAGAAGGTATGCTTGTTTGAATTATCAATATTGCGTGAGGAAAACTCAGCAATTTCTCGTACCATTATACAGAAAGGATTGATAAATTCATCTTGTTGTAACTGTGTATCTTCTGCTTGATTATTGTTGTTTTCCTCAGCATTAACATTTGTTGGAGTTGTTGGTTTCCTTTACTTACTTCACAAGAGGAACATATTTAATCCTTGACATATTTTAACTAAGGTAAACCAATCAAGACATCCTTCTTTGAAATCAAGTTGATGTAGTCGAAGTTAAAATAAGAATGTCTTCGATGCCATAACCATGCTTGAGTTTGTGAAGCTTTAGCCATGAAACAGATTGGAGTTAATGAAGATGTTTCTTAAAGGGAAATTATATAGAGATTAGATCCATGATTACCGGTGAGTAAATCGTTTCCCTGAATATCTCTAATAAAACACGTAGATTTCCAGAAAGGAACCTCCAAATCCGCATCACAAAATTGACCAACCGAGAAGAGATTGTGATTGAGGCCTTTGACGTAATAAACCCTTTTAATCATGATATTTTCTTGAACCAAATATCCATAGTCAAGAATTAGAGCAAATTGATCATTGCTAAACCGAACGGTACCCAGTTATTTTTCAACAAAATTACGCATTTAGTGCATGTTGTATTTCCTTTCTCTTTTTTTGGTTAGTTGTAAGGCCTGTGTGTAGGGTATCTTTTATTTTAGGTCTCCTTGTCCTTAGTTAAAGATGCGAAGGTGTCTAATTGAAGGTTTCCTGTCATTGATGATGTGATATGCAGTTTTCTCATGTATCGGGATTATGATTGATCTGTTTTGAGTATAGCATGCGGTTGCAATTGCTTCAGCCCAAAAGAACAAATAAAGTTTAGAAGCTGAAAGCATCGTTAAAGCAGCCTCAACCAGAGTAATATTTTGTCTTTCGACAATGGTGTTCTGTTCAGGTGTTTGATGAGTAGATGTTAGATGCTTAATTCCTTCTTATTTGAAATATGTATGGAGTGTCCTGTTTAAGAACTCTGTTCCTTTGTCAGTTACGAACATAAAAAATTATTAAGCTTGAAGATGCGTTAAATCGTCTTGAGGAAAATCTTTTAGAACTTCTGGTGTTTCATCTTGGATCGTATAAAATAGAGTCAAGTTTGCTGGGAGTAGTCCGTCAAACAGAATAACAGAATGTAATTTTTCCCATTTATTGCTTGCAACAGCAATAGGGACCACAAAAGTCCTTATGAATCAAAATGTAGCCGTCCTTTTGGAATTGGGAATAGCTTTTTCTTGTTTGAACTTGTTTTTTGCTTTACTCACTTTCACAAGAGGAAATAGTGATCACTTGACATTTTTAGTTTTTTTAAACCAATTTCCCCCCAATGGGGATTTCCTTTCTTTGAAGAAGTTGATGTAGTCGAAGTTAAGATGAGAAAGTCTTCAATGCCATAACCATGCTTGAGTTGGTGAGGCTTTAGCCATGAAATAGATTGGTGGTGATGAAGTGGTTTCTTGAAGAGAAATTGTATAGAGATCAGATCCACGATTACCGGTGAGTAAATCATTTCCCTGAAGATCTCTAACAAAACAAGTAGATTTACAGAAAGCAACCTCCAAATCCGCATCACAAAATTGACCAACAAAGAAGAGATTGTGATTGAGGCATTAGACGTTAAGAACCCTGTTGATTATGATATTTTCTTGAACCAAATCTCCATAACCAAGAATTAGAGGGAATTGATCATTGCCAAAATGAACGGTACCTAAATATTTTTCAACAAAAATTGCCACACAACTTTTAGATTTTGCCCATCCATATGCTATATGCGGGGCGGTCTGAGGTAGGCGGGCGGAGATGGCGTGAGGTAGGGTAGGGGCGGCAGATTATAGAGTCAACATATGAATAAGAAAAGAGTTGAAACAATCTGCAAGAGAATTAGAGGACGATGGAACATTTGACAAATTGGATCCTAAAGAATTTATGAGTTTTAAGATATTAGTTATCTAGATGCATTATCTATGGCAAAGCTAACTCTCTTTTTCACATTTTCATTCTTAGTGTTAGGAACCCATTTCATTTTTTTCCTAGGAACCCATTTATATCCTGATGAACATTGTGCTATCCACCATTTCCATGCCTTACTAGTTTTCTCATAAAGCATCCTATAGTAACTCTTGGATTTCTGGATAGTGGATTCTGATGCAACTGTTTTCTTAGGGCGTATTGCAACAGATTTGTCCGCTTGACTTTTCGGTTTTCTAGTACTAATAGGCACTACTTTAGGCTTCTTAGTTCTAGCATTCACGTCATGGATAAATTTAGAAACACAAGCATCATGATTCGAAATTAAACACCATTTTCCACAAGTACGCAAAAACAGCATTCATTAACATTCGAAGTTTTAGATTTTAAACTGTCATTACACGCAGTTACAGACTTTGTTTTATTAGAAATACTAGAAATCCTAGGGTGGTCTTCTACTTCAGTCTTCTTATCCTTCACTTAACTATTGTTTGGCATGACCTTATCTTTCATTTGAGTTCTTCTAAACGATGGTCTGCTAACATTAGTTTTGTGAATTACTCTTGTAGAGGTAGACACGCGAGGATTAGTATTCCTAGAAGTTTGAGGCAACTGAGGTGCTCTAGTTTGTGTTGTCCTAGTGTCAATTTGATACATGCCTGGTTTAATCACATTTATGTTTCTTACAGCTTGCCTTACTGTTTGAGGCAAAATCTGTGTAGTGACTGGTTTTGATAAACCCTCTGACACATTAGTTTTGGGAACTGACTTTGTCTTTGGAAAACTTTTCCTCTTAAGAGAGTCTGAAAAAGGAGTCGGTTTGCCTAAAACTGATGGTTTTGGAATCCTTTGAGCATTTGGTTATCGAACAACATATGGTTTATTAAACTTAGTTTTCACAGACTTTCCTTTGCATTTCTCAATGAGTTTCTTTAACTCACTTATAGCAATGTTCTTGTCGTGCAATTGAGCTTTCAAATCTTGTATTTCGAAATATTGTTCATGTTCTTTTAGAAATACATTTGACGCTTTTTCTTTGCAAACTGTGTCATTTTTCATTTGTTCATGCATTTTGGTAAAGCAAGTTTAAGAGAAATCGAGTGTTTTTCTAATTTAGCAAAACTTCTTGAAAGCTCAGTATAAACTTCTTTACTAATAGTTTCAGTTTGTTTCGAAAGCTTTTGTGTAATACATTCACATTCTATTACTTTATGAAGATATAAGCATTGCAATTCAGTGTGAGCATCTAAATTAGATAACGAATGCAAATAAGAACACATAACATCATTAGACATACATTCTTGCAAAAGTATATCATACATGTTTGAAAATTCTGCTTTATCAGATTCAAGTTCGTGAATTTCATTTTCAAGTGATTCAACATACTTTAAATCAGCATGCATTTCTTGCTTAAGTTCATGAACAAATGTGAAACTATCATTCTATGTCTTTATGGCAAGAGGCATCAAACAAGTCTTAATTAGGATTTCCATGTCATGAGCAGTTGGTGCACGAAAATGATCATGAGAATGCTTTTCCCAAGCTTGATCAACAAGTTCTCAAAAGTGATTTATGTTATTCATCATTACATTATATGCTTGTCTACTTTTACTTATTGATTTTGAAACAGGTAAGAAACCGATGTTTTTGAAATTTTTTGGTTTAGATTTCACAAAAGATTTTCTCCACATTTTCTTTCTTACTTCATTTGCATGGGCCAACTGTTCATGATATTCATGTGTTGCTGGTTTGAAAATTTCATAAAGACTATTTAGCTTTGTGTAGTCATAAGGTCGTACTAAGTCTTTATTTAATTTTGATCGATTTTCTTTTCAAGGGTCAGAGTCTCTTCCCTATCGGGGATGAGTCTGTTTGCAGGATCAGATTGGTCATATGAGATCTCATACACACATGGTTTTTTAGATTGAGCCTTTTTGAGGTACATTAGATTTGCAAAGGTTGGTCTACCATTGAATGTTGGGCCTTTGGGAGCTAACATATGAATGGTTTGAATTGATTGGTTCCTTTTGTAAACAATTCCCTTTAAAAACTTTAATTGGTTTTCCATTAAAATCATTTTGTCAATGTCTTTTTCTTCCTTAAGTTTCAAATCCGTTATTATCTTTGTTTTCTCTTTGACCTTCGTAATGTGACTTTGTTAAAAGACTCTGTTTGACTAACTCATTGTGTTTCTCTTTGACAACTAAAATTTCATAGGCTTTAAGTTTTAAACCTTCTTTTATGTCAATTTCTTTTTGAGCTAATAGTTTTAGAGTTTGATTTAACTTATGTTCAAGTTTGTCATAGTCAACTATACGGTCATTTAGGGTCTTTTATGCCTCAAGCTCAGTTTGTTTATTTTGAAGTGCAATTAGACAACTATCTCGAATACTAGTAGACTCCCTTAGAGTTCTACTAGTTTCCGCAAGAATAGATTTGCATTCTTTAAATTAATGAGCAAGTGATGTGTTTGCTTTCTTTAATTGCTTTTGAATCTTTTTTATTTTCATCAACATTAAGTTTTAAATTTGCAATTAAATTAGCAAGCGCAGCACGCTCATCTTCAGCATTTTAGTCAGTTTGAATATCGTTATCATACATATCCGGTGAATCAGGAATGACATTACTATCAACCTTTTCCACTACAAATGTGTTACTAATCGATTCAGGTTGCTCATAATATTGTCTCTCATTGGCAAAAACATTATATTCAACATTGTATTATACCTGTTCCAATGGCTCAGCAGTTGAATTTAATTCTAGAAGTAAGACTTCCTGAATCTTTGCCATGAAACTGTAACATGCTTCCAGTTCTTGTTCATCGATCTCCTTATCTGTGTCCTCTAGCCAATCAGCTTGCTCTGCTTGTAATGGAACACCTTTCGCAGCTTGTTTGTACAACAACATCTTTTCCTTGTGATACATGTAGTCTTTTACCCTTTTTGGTTTCCTGCATTCCTTAGCAAAGTGACAAAATTCCTTGCAATTGAAACACTATATCCTGCTCTGTTGCACTACCTGACTACCTATAGTCTCTTTAGCCTCATCAACAGTCACTGTCCTTTGATTCCCAACCTGCCTAGTCTGATTGTCATTCTTGTACCTTGGAGTGGTATCCACATTCGTGTTTCTGAAGTTTAAAGAAGTTCAGAGGTTGTTGTTGGTATGTTTGTAGAGCTTTTTGAAGTACTTTGCAATGAGTGCCAAATTTTTCTACATATCCTGTTGATCCCACTTGATTAGATCTTGCAATAAATCTCCAAATACGAGCCATTAATTATCTTCCCCGTTAAACGAAGCATTGAATTCAACTCCATACCAAAGAATATGCACTGTACGATAATCGTCTTCACAGTCCGAGAACCATAATGACGCTCTGTCCGTAACGTACAAGCTAGCAGTATAAACTAACTTCTCGGATGAAACTAGCAGTACCTTCGAACATAACAGCGGTACTTTCACAACGAGCAGTACTTTGAGCATAATGAGCAGTACTTTCGAACAGTACCTTCTTGAAATAACAAGCAGCAGTACCTTGACGAACAAATGGCAGTACTTTGACAAACAAACAGTACTTTGAATATATACTCCATTTGCGAACCACAGTACCATTTACTCAAAAAGTATAACCTTTTCCATCATTGTCTTTCAAAATAATAAGGCAGTTTGCAAAACCCTTTAGTAATCCAACAGTCAGAAGAATAAATTGTGTACATTAATTCTTCAAGTTCGTCTTCCATGGACTGTTCGGTGTCTTCTTGTGTCATATGATCATGAATCAATAATGCATTAAATATAAGAAAGATCTGATCATTAGCGGCTTCAATTATGAACACCAAATTAGGGTTTTACTCTTGACGAAAATTACGCTTCTGCTCTTTGCTTCCTTAAAGCCTTTTCTGCATCCATCTTAGAAAAATCATATCTTTAATTTGATGACTCAAATCAAAGATCGCTCCGGTCAGATCGTCCCTATACATGTATAGAACCTCCATATAAAATTTCGCGATGATCCAACGGTTAACGAATGATTTATCACCGTTTTACCACGGTTGCTCAAAAAGTGACGAACATAAAAACCTAAACGGATTTTTAGGTTTCTTCTTCATTCTTCAGCCATAAAACCTTGTAGATCCCTAGATCAAGAGCCCTATGGCTCTGATACCAATTGATAAGATCGGTTTAAACTCATCTAGGATCGTTTTACCAATAACAATTGTAACAATTATGCACATCGGAATTAAACAAACACAATTGTTATTGAACAAGGTTTTTCATTAAATGTTTTCCCTATTTACCCCAACCTATAACAGTTAGTTTATGTAATAGTTAGTAGTTAGTTTATAGACGTGTTATAGTCGTCTATATGTATTAGTAGCCTCAAGGATCATAGGATCCATGTTACAATTAGCTAACGTACTAATAATATTGAGGCATGAACGTTCGGTTTAATAACCTTGTTTAATAACTTAGTGTTCTTTAACATTCCGATATCGTTATAAGTTATTGGTAAAACATACCTAGATGGGCTAAACATCTAATCAAGTTGGTATCACAGAGCCTGGTGGCTCTCGATCTAGGATTAACAAGGTAATTTTTGAAGAAACCCTAAACACCCTAAATTTCAAGAAACCGATTTTGTGGTAAAAGTTTTATGGGGTTTGGAGTTAAATTGCTATAAACTATCTTTAGATCTCCTCTATCTACCTTTTTGGTATGCATATAGCTCTTAAAGTATTTTTATTATTCAAGGGTTTCTGGTATAATTAATTATGATGAAGGTTTTAGATCTTCATCGTATGTGAACTGTTATGTCACAACAGTTTTTATTCTTATATGATTATGGCTCATTTTGGATTTCATTGAAGAGTGATTAACGAAGAAAATTGAATATTGCCTTATTTGAAGATTAGGTTGAGTTTTCACAAGATGCGTGTTCCTTATCATACCTTTTATAGGAGGTAACTTGTTTGTTTGTAAGGTGACGAAGACTTGCAAAATCAAGGAATGTGATGATTTTTCTTAAGGTGCTCATGCACACATTCACTATCACGTTAAGGAGTTACGTTTATTTGTGCTCAGTTCTCCATTATAAGAATGAGGATTTTGTCAAGAGATCGCGTCAGCTTTATACATTAGGAGTCTGAGTTCCAACGTCGTGGATAAGTACGAAGATATAAAGCACATAAGTTTGGGAGATTCTACTTCCATCCCCCCATATCCCCAAAAAAAAAAATTCGTTATAACCTAATTTTCTCATCAGTTGATCACTACATAGAGCCTACTGAGTTCGAGATTCAAGAGATGGTTAGCATACTTTCAGGGGAAGCTTATTGATTAAATGTTTAACCATCTGCAGGTTGCATATCTACTGAAGACCCCTACTGATATCTAACAAAAGGGGAAGAGTTTTCGTTTCATTCGTATATCAACTTCAGGGGAAGTTCGTGCTTGTTCGTGTTTATTGGGTATTGTCATTATCAACTAGGGGAAGATTGTTGGGAATTATATTTTGAGTTGATAAGACAAAACATGAATGAAACAAGATGGAAACATGAAGGACCAAAGTTGTAGTCAAAGAATACTACAAAAGATAAGAATTAAAAGATTTGGTCAAAGATAATGATTGAATATAACTAATTGGTAAAAAGATAATTTTTCATCATTATTATCATTATTAATTGGTCAAAGATAATTAATTTTAATCATTAGTAATTATTAGTTTTCCAATGTAAACTTGACTCCTTATACTATAAAAGGAAGTCTAAGGTATGTACTTTAAGCACCATCATGAGTAGATCTCTCCAATGAGAGTCTAATAGTTTAGCTTTATTAGTTTATGTAATAGTTTCATTAGTCGACTGATTAAAGTATTGAGTGGTTATAAACGAATAGTTTTATATTTATTAGTTTATAATAAAAACCCAGTTCATAACATTGTTGTTCTTATTTGTTATTCCGCTGCGTGATCAATGTTATGATATCCTAGATGGGCAAAACGATCTATGAAACCTACAATCAAGGTTTTAACACATTTGACGCTTTTTCTTTACAAACTGTGTCATTTTTCAATTGTTCTTGACATTGTTGTAAAGCAAGTTCAAGAGAAATCAAGTGTTTTTCTAATTTAGCAAAACTTCATAAAAGCTCAGTATAAACTTCTTTATTAATAGATTCAGTTTGTTTCGAAAGCTTTTGTGCAAGACATTCACATTCTTTCACTTTATAAAGATATAAGCATTGCAATTCATTATGAGCATCTAAATCGGACAATGAATGCAAATAAGAATACATAACATCATTAGACACACATTCTTGCAAAAGTATATCATACATGTTTGAAAATTCTGCTTTATCAGATTCAAGTTCGTCAATTTCATTTTCAAGGGATTCAACGTAGTTTAAATCAGCATGCATTTCTTGGTTAAGTTCATGAACAAATGTAAAACTATCATTCTATGTATTTATGGCAAGAGGCATCAAACATGTTTTTATTAGCACTTCCATATCAAGAGTAGTTGGTGCATGAAAATGATCATGAGAATGCTTTACCCAGGCTTGATCAACAAGTTCTCTAAAATGATTTATGTTATTCGTTATTACATTATATGCTTGTCTACTTTTACTTATTGATTTGGAAACAGGTAAGAAACCGATGTTTTTGAAAATATTTGGTTTAGATTTCACAAAAGATTTTCTCCACGTTTTCTTTCTTACGTCATTTGCATGTGCCAACTGTTCATGATATTCCTGTGATACTGGTTTGAAAATTTCATAAAGACTATTTAGCTTTGTGTAGTCATAAGGTCTCACTAAGTCTTTATTCAATTTTGATTGATTCTTTTTTTCAAGAGTCAGAGTCTCTTCCCTGTCAGGGACGAGTCTGTTTGCAGGATCAGATTGGTCATATGGGATTGCATACAAACATGGTTTCTCAGATTGATCCTTTTTGAGGTACCATGGATTTGCAAAGGTTGGTCTACCATTGAATGTTAGGCCTTTGGGAGCTAACATGTGAATGGTTTGTATTGATTGATTCCTTTTGTAAAAAATTTCATTTAAAAACTTTAATTGCTTTTCCACTAAAATCATTTTGTCGATGTCTTTTTCTTCCTTAAGTTTCAAATCCATTATTACCTTTGTTTTATCTTTGACAAGACCTTCAAAATGTGACTTTGTTAAAAGCCTCTGTTTGACTAACTCATCGTGTTTCTATTTGACAACTAAAATTTCATAGGCTTTAAGTTTTAAACCTTCTTTTACGTCAATTTCTTTTTGAGCTAATAGTCCTAGAGTTTCATTTAACTTACGTTCAAGTTTGTCATAATCAACTGTACGGTCATTAAAGGCCATGTACTTCTCAAGCTCAGTCTGTTTGTTTTGAAGTGCAATTAGGCAACTATCCTGAATACTATTAGACTTCCCCAGGGTTCTACTAGTCTCTGCAAGAGTAGATTTGCACTCTTTCAATTCTTGAGTCAATGATGCGTTTGCTTTCTTTAATTGCTTTTGAATCTTTTTATGTTCATCTACATCAAGTTTTAAATTTACAATTAAATTAGCAAGCGTAGCACGCTCATCTTCAGCATTTTGGTCAATCTGAATATCATTATCACACATATCTGGTGAATCAGAATGACATTACTATCATCCTTTTCCACTAAACATGTGTTACTAGTGGATTTAGGTTCTTCAGAATGCTATCTCTCATTGGCAAACACATTATATCCAACATCGTATTGTACCTGTTCCAATGGCTTAGAATCAGTTCTTGAGTCTGCTGTAGGAACCTCCTGGATCTTTGCTATATAGCTGTAATGTGCTTCTAATTCTTGTTCATCAATCTCTTCATCCGTGTCTGCTAGCTAATCAGATTGCTCTGCTTGTAATGGAACACCTTTCTTAGCTTGTTTGCACAGCAACATATTTTCCTTATGATACATGGAGTCTTTAACCCTTTTGGCTTCCTGCATTCCTTAGCAAAATGACCAAATTCCTTACAGTTGAAACATTGTATCCCAGTCTGCTGCACTACCAGACTGCCTACAGTCTCCCTAACCCCAACAACAGTCACTGTCCTCTAATTCCTAAACTGCCCAGTCTGATTGTCATTCTTGTACCTTAGGAAATTAGCCAACATTCCTTTGTTTTTGGTGTTTAGAAGTTTTTGAAGTTGTTGTTGGTATGTTATGGTAGAGCTTTTTGAAGTATTTTGCAATGAGTGTTAAATTTTTCTGCATATCCTTATCCTTCTGAGCTTGTTCAGGAAAACTGTGTTCTTTAGAAGCTGATTCAAATGGAGGTGTGATTGGTTTGGCTATCTCTTTGCCTTTGAATTTGGTAGATGCATTAGATCTGGTGGAAGATGATTGTATTGATGTTGGTCCATATGGTTTGTGAGATTTTGGTGCTTGATAATAAGGATCTGGATATGATGAAGCAGCATCAACAAGTGCTAATGGGTTAGCATTCTGTCTGATTTCATTTTCAGCACGGATTTCATTAACTTCCTTTTGATACTGTTTCAGAACGTCAAAGAGCTTGTGATATGAGACTGTATCCAAGTCGTGTTGTTGCTTGACAATTGTCACAAACCTTGACCATTCTGGTTGAAGTTGTTGAAGAAACTGAACATTGACTTGCATCGTAGCAACTGTCAAGTTGTTTCTTATCATTTCATTCATCATCTTGTAAAATCTGGAGTAGTATGACTCCATGGACTCTCCATCATGAGAAGTGAATTTTCCAAACTCCCAAAACAAATTAGTCTTGACATCTTGAATGTTGAGAGATTCACCTTGTTGTAGCCTTTCAATAGCTATCCACATTTCATGAGCTGTCTTGCAAGCATCAACAGTTGAGTAGATTTCATCCCCAATTCCAGTCAATAGCAAATGGATTGCTTCCTTTTCTGATTCATAATGAGCTTTGTTTTTAGGAGACATAGTCAAGAGTGTCTCAACTGTTGTTCATTCTAGAATTGCTGGAGTATCATCTGTTGCAGGTACAACTGAGATTATGACAGTAGTGGGCTTGTATGGACCTTCAAGAATGCATTTTCTAAAGGCATCACCATTTGGTCTTGTATCAATGTATCTTAGGAAACGTGATTCCATTGAGCATATCTTCCCGTTGCAAGCATTGGTGGACGATCTCTTGAACCAGCTGCCACGATATTGTTATGCATTTGACTGTCGGTTATGGATGTTGTAATTGGAGTAGTCATGATGAATGATTTGTTTGTTATGAAGTGAAAATGATTTGTACGATCTTAAGTAGATGTGTTGTGATTGAAGTTTTGGTTAAATGTATGCAATTAACATTCACGGGATTTTACACCTCTCTGATTTAAACTGAGAAAAGAAGTGACTTTTATGGGATTTTACAAAATCAAGAAGAAACCATGAAGGTATAATTGTTTGTTGTTAAGTTTTATTTTTGAATAATTAATTTTCTTTTAAGTCCAAATGAAGTGTTACAATAAAAGTCCAACTTGAATTTCACAGAATTTGACTTAACGGAAATTGAAAAATTCAGTGTATAAATTGCTGGTATAAGAATCCGTCTACAAGCGTATAAATCGCTAGTATAAAAAGCCATCTACAAGCATATAAATTGCTGGTATTAAAAGCCGTATACGAGCGTATAAATTGCTGGTATAAA
>BQNB010177549.1:0-10246 GCA_026074375.1 Tanacetum coccineum
GCTTAAGGTAACTAGAACATGAAAAGAAAAACCCTAATTTGTTTCATGTAATTTCAATTTGAGGAAAGTAGATATTTAGGTTTATTGATTAGAAAATCTAAGAATGAAACATCAATACTTGTTACTGAGATTAGCTGACTCGTATTGTTCTTTTTTGGGCTTAAAAAAGTGATGGGCTAGTAAGTATGTAAGTCAATAAGTTAGGAACTTGGTAATTTGGTAAACTCGTATCGACACGCGATCTTACGATCTTACGCGCGAGTTTACGATCCTACTTGCGATCCTACCTCTGATGCGATCCTACACCGATCCTACACGACTTTATCAGGTGCACACGTAAGATCGTACGATTAAACTCGCGAGTTTGACAGCCTTGCTCTCAGGTTTGGCACATGTATTGTTCCATTGTTTCCGCCATTATTCTGTAACTTCTTCTTCTATATGATCTTCGATTTCAAAAAGTTGATTGTCCTCCGGTGGATTTAATTCCACGAGGCTTGGGTTATCGAAAAGCTTCCTTCTTGAGCGGAGCACTCGTTCAGGGTTTTCGAGAGGTAAGAGTAGTTCTTTAGTAGAGTTCCGTGTCATGCACCACCTGAAACAAAGAATTAATCAGTAGGATATGCTCTTACGAGAAGGAATACAGAAATTTAAACATAGAAATCAATTCTTAGTTATGTATACTGTATCAGATGACCGATACGCCGTATTCTATTGATTAGTATTACGTTGTATGAGTCTGTTGAATAGCAGTACGCCGTATCGAGTTCACTGAATACACCGTATGTTTGGAAGAACAAATACGTCGTTTAGAGAGTAAAAACAACACGTTGTCCTAAGTAGAAAGTTAGATACGCTGTATCCAACTGGTGGATAAGCCGTATCAAGTGATCAGTCAGAACATAATACTATATAAAACATAATTAAATGCAATAAATTAAAGCACACAATTAAACTAAACAATTAGCAGTTAGAAATCAGAATTAACAATTTTACACTAAACAAGTTAAAGGTTAGAAAGACTAAAAAGAATAAAGATTAAACTAATCACTCCCTGGCAACGGCGCCAAAAACCTTAATGTGTCGTTGTATAGGTGTTATTTATGATTATCAGGTTTTACATTTATATTTAGCCGACTAACCTAAAGACAACACTTTAACAGGTAGAGTACCCGATCAAGATGTAACTTCGCGGTAAGTAGGGTGTCAAACACTAAGAGTGAGAGTTAACCTAATATTCTATCAATATTTTATTCTATCTAGATTAGTTTAATTACTGGTTAAACCTATGCTATACATATTTACTAGAGGTAAAAAGGGGGTTTTCAGCCTGAGAGACTAGCACAGGTTTATGGTGACAAATATCAATTCTAAGCACAATACACACTAAAGTAAATAAACACAAGACAAAAGAGCGGAACGAGCCAAATAATAGAAAACTGTATTAACCATGTTAAATCTGATTAAATGCTAGTTTGATTAAGTAGTGCAATTGCTGCTTATCTCGAGGCGGCATATCATTCTTAAGACTTAGACTGTACTTCTTCCTAAGACCTAGACACGAACAATCCTGTCACGATTAACGCATCCGCATAAAGCATCCTATAGTTTAATTATAATCTACCATAGGGAATTAAAGCAGTGGTGATCCTGTTAATACCCTATCCTATCAGAACTTTACCCACTTATTGCTTGATGTTGTTTTATACATCGGTAGTCCACCACCAAAATCAATACCAATTAATAAATGAACAATACTAGTTGAACAATATCTGGTCACCTTCTGGTCAACTAAGCTCATAATCAAAGAGTAATGATAAGGTATCATTTGTGATCCTATTGGTTCGGGTATATAAAACCCAACATAGAGAGCCATCCCGTCATCTAGGTTACTGGTTAGGTCTCCCTAGACCCAGTTGAATGATAGGTCGCATGTACAAGCACATAAACAAGTAAAGCCGGATTAAAATAAACCAAACATTATAATCTTCATTAACATGGCTAATACCCGAGGGTATTAGCCTAGAATCATTGTCATTATTACAAACGTGATCAAACAATTAAAAATCGAATGATTAAGAAAGTAAGAATTACATGATGTCTTCTATGAAATTAGGAGTAGTGCTCGACCTTGGCTGCTCTTCTTGGCTTGAGAAATTCGACTTTGGTTGTAGAATGTGATATTCCACACTAAAACTCCTTTTTGAGTCTTATATTTATAGTGTCTGAAATATGCCTGGATACGCCGTATAGGGATAAGTGGATACGGCGTATAGGGGTTAATTTCCTTGGAGTCCGCGATAAGATCAAATCAATTAAGATAATTATCATCAATCATATTAAATGCCTATCTTTTACTAATGAACAACTGTGCATACGGCGTATTGGTTGTAGTGGATACGCCAGATCGGGAATTGATCATTACGCGTTTCTTGTGCTGAGCTGGCGCTGATACGCCGTATCTTCATTGCTGGATATGGCGTATAGGTGCATAAATTAGTATTCTTTAAATGTCTTCATTTAAGCTCTATAATTGCCCCTTTTTGCTTCTTCTTCACAAGTGACTCCATAATTACTAATATAATAAACTTTAAGCAATTAAGTACCAATATATTGGAATAATTATATAAAAGTGGGTAAAATACGTGGGATAAATGATAGTAAAGTATGACGTTATTTAATGATATCAAATATCCCCTACTTGTCCTCAAGTAGACTTTAGAAAGAGTTTATAAATGTATCCCAACCGAGGTTAAAGATTTTTCCTTTAAGCATTTATTTCATGTTCAGATCACCTGTACAAAACCCTTTAGATAATTTAGCATTACGTCCTAATAAAACTCTTAGGCAGTCAATTGAAGAATGGAAGGACAGGAATACCATGATCACAATCGCTTCAATGAAATCGAAACTTTCAAGTCCATTATCAGAAAGCGAGGAAGAAGTGGTTTCTTGTTTGAACGATCTGCAAAGCTTATGTGAACAAAGAGACATACATAAGGAATGGATAGTAATGGAGAATTACATTCCTACCCTTGTGAAACTTCTTGGAAGTAAAAACCGAGAGATAAGGACTCACGCCCTTGTCTTGCTTTCCATTTTGGCAAAAGATAGTCATGATGCAAAGGTAGTCTATTTGTACACAAATTTTGATATTGTTGCTTTTTATCTTTGTTGTGTATGTGTTAACTCTCTTAGTCAAAGCTTGTTTTAGGATAGGATTGCAAAGGTCAATGGCGTAATTGAATATATAGTTAGGTCTCTTGGGCGTCGGATTGCAGAAGGAAAGTTGGCAGTTGAATTGCTATTGGAATTATCACATCATGAGACGCTAAGAAATTGCATCGGAATGGTTCAGGGATGCATACTACTCTTGGTGACCATGTCCAATAGTGACGACAATCAAGCTGCCACTCGTGCGAAGGAGTTATTAGACTGTCTCTCATTTTCTGATCAAAATGTCATCCAGATGGCAAAAGCTAATTATTTTACACATCTTCTGCAACGACTATCTTCAGGTTCTTTTTGTAAAAACGATACTAATTTACTATTGAATTTCTTAGTGATGCTTATATGTCATGCATGTTTAGGGGTGGTTTGTTAAGCTCATTTAGGAGGCTTATTAGCTTATGTAACAAAAGTAAGTCTAATCAAGTGTTTGGCTAAGCTATGGTTGGGCTTACGAGCTTATATGAGTGGGTTTTGATGAACCCCAATTTCTTTGTACAATTAATAAAAATTTAATCTATTAAAAGCTTATCAAGACCTCAAACAAAATTATAATAATAAAGCAATTTTTTTGCTTTTTTGGGTTAACTGATTTAATAAAAAGATTAATATTTTCCATATCATTTTTTAGTAAATGCTGGACCGTTTTGTTCATACTGTGATACTAGCATACGAAATGCTACATGATTACTAGTTATACACATGAGATTATAGACTTTTTTTTTTGGCAGGCTCAGATGACGTGAAGATGAGCATGGTGACCACATTGGCGGAAATGGAATTAACAGATCACAACAAGTCGTCTCTATTTGAATTAGGTGCATTAGATTCACTTCTCAACTTGGTCTCACATGGCGATCCTAGGATGAAGGAAGCAGCAGCTAAAGCACTTTGCAACCTCTCAAGCTTACAAAAAAACAGCATACAAATGATAAAACAAGGTTCAGTCAACCCGTTGGTCAATCTTCTGTACAATCACACGTCATCTTCTAGTTTACAAGACGAGGTCGCAGCTATAATCATGCATCTTGCTATATCAACCAGGACACAGAATATAATTGAAACAGTGTTATCATTTATTTGAATTTCTGATGGGGATATCGATAGTCTTTTTTCTTTCATTAGCTGTACACGGCCTTTTGTTCAAGAAAGCCTACTTCATTCATTCTATGCCATTTGCCATTCTCCCTTAGCTCCTACTGTGAAAGCAAAGTTGAGACAGGTTATATTATCATTCTCTAACTTCAATTTTGATTTATGGTCTAATTGTATAAAAATGTAACCAAATTTAATATGATCTCTAATAGCCAACTTGTTTTAGGCTGGAAAAATCATCGAAGTTTTTATAAAGATTTATTGCATTTTTTTGCATATAGTACCTGCCTACCTTTTCATGTGTCTTGTTGTAGTCCTAATACTTTATTTTGTCCAATCCTTAAAGATGGGCGCTGTGTCCCGTTTGAGTCATTTTGTAGACAAAAAAACCCTTACAACTGGCTTTGAAAAGGCTGATTTTTATTCAAAGTTATTAAAAAATTGGATAGACATGCTAGATTTATGTGTAATGTTAAGTTTTATGCGAGTATTGAAATGTTAAGAATACGGGTTAAGAAATGACCCAAAAGGATATAAAACGACTCACATGTACAAAATAAGTACAATGACTATAATGGCAATCAAATTAAAAGTTTTTTCTAGCGAAAAAGTAAGGTTACTCAACATAAATATTGGACCATCATTGGTTACCTTACGCGATTACCGCCTGATTAGCAATCAGATTTCTTATTACTGTTTGATTTTTTTTCTTTCAGAATTCGGAACATGAACAAGCGCTGGTGCATTTGTGCAAGAAAGATGACCCAAAAGTAAGAGCGAATGCTGTGAAGTTGTTCTGCTGTTTAACAGAAGATGGCGATGACAAAGAGATCATAGACCGCATGGGGGGGGGGGGGGGGGGGGTGGGGGGGCCCCCCCCCCCCCCCCCCCCCCCCCCCCGGGTGGGGGGGGGGGGGAGATGTGGGGGGGGGACTCAATCATCGAGACATTGATAAATATAATCAGATCTTCAAGTGATATAGAAGAGATTGCTTCTGCTATGGGTGTCATCTCAAACCTCACACAGTCATCTCAACTCACCGATTCATTATTGGAAGCAGATGGCTTACAAGTTATATGCCAATATCTTCATAAAGAAATGCGTAACGGCCCCCACAAGAACCAATTAATAGAAAATTCCGTTGGTTCAATTCGTCATTTCACCATCCCCACAAACCAAAACTCACAAAAGAAAGTAGCGTCGAATGGTGTCATCCCGTTACTAGTTCAGTTATTAGAAATAGGAACAAGTCTGACTAAAAAAAGATCTTCCATTTGTCTTGGTCAACTCTCTAAAACCTCATTCGAGTTAAGCCGCCCTATCCCAAGGCCTTTAGGGGGACTGTTCAAGTGCTTTTCATCTCAACTAGAATCCGTGTGCCGTGTTCATCAAGGAATCTGTACCATTGAATCATCTTTTTGTCTAGTAGAGGCCGATGCAGTGACACCGTTAGTGACACTTTTGAGTGATCCTGATTATGATGTTTGTGAAGCTTCTTTAGATGCATTGTTGACTTTGGTTGAAGCCGAGAGACTACAATACGGGTCTAAAGTTTGTTGCAGAAGCTAATGCTATGCATCCGATGATAAAGTTACTTAATAGTAATTCGTCGACTTTACAGGAAAAGGTACTCAGAGCATTGGAAAGAATATTCCGTTTGTGGATTTAAAGCAAACATATGGAAGTTTGGCCCATATGCCGTTAGTTGAGCTGACTCAGAGGGGAAACAACAGAACTAAATCATTGGCTGCCGGGATTCTGGCTCAGTTAAATGTGCTTCATGATCAATCGTCTTATTTCTAGAATGAGTTTATCAAATGCAGGAAGAAATGATGTTTGGTAGGTGATATTCTTTTATGGTGTGTGCATAATGATCAGTTGGTAGATAGATTACCTCCTGACTTGTAGCATATGTTGTTAGTCACATTCTTTTTGTAATTGATTTTGTATACAGCCTCTGTATTCTAGTGTATATCGCATACATATATATTCATACATCAGTTTTAGTTCATGTTTTAAGCTTTCATATTACTACTTTCAAAGTTCAAGGGGAAGCTTTCCGCTTCTTTTACAGGTATTTAGTTTGCAATAAAACAGCATCTTTGTTCATTGTTGCTCCAAAATTTTGCTCGTCTTGATGGTAGATTTAGTGGAGAGAAATGTGGGCCCAAAATCCTTACTCACTCTTAATTGAGAGTCATTATAACTACACTTTACTCAATAAGAGGCTAATTAAGACCTTGATATAAAACCACTTAATTTAGTAAACACTCCCTGAGCCACTCCTCACCATCCTAAACGTGGAAGTATGTTGTTGTACATTATAAGGGAACGAGTCAAGTGTCCCGATGCCAAAGCCGCAAGACTCACCCTCCAGTCATTTCAACATCTATACATAGAAAATTAAGCATGGTATAGCAGGGGTTTTGGTCATTTTGCATGCTTGTCGTATAAACATGTAACACCTCAAAACCGGTTTATAAGTATTTTGTCATAAAAGTGCCTTGTATACGTTTGACTATAACATTTATATGTTTATAGGCTTTTTATGATTGATTAGTCAATGTGTTTAAGTTGGAAGTCAAATCATATAATCAATCTATAAGTCAAATGTTTAAGTAAATGGTTATTAAAGGTATTATGTGTTCTAAGTATTAAAAAAAGAGACTAGAGGGACAATTTCTGCCACCTTCCTAAACTAGTACTAGATTCTATGAGATAAATATCTCATACTTTCCACAAGCTTTCATTTTTTAGGTGGTGTTTAGCATACGATGTGACATAGCAAAAAAAGGAGGGAAAGATCAACATTTGCTAAGGATTAATTGATGGAATTTAGTGTTCTAATTCAAAAATAAGCTCTTAGCAATTAATCCTCACAAGGTATGATGTCTAATGCTTCATTTAAGTTCATGATGAAAGTTAGGGTTCATGAGATAATTTGGGGTTTTTTTGTTTGAGAGGTTTTATAGCAAGTAATTAAGTGTTAGTATATCGACTTTATCGTATTACGTGTTATGTGATCTTTGTGCTAAGGTTTGGGTTAAAGCCATTAAATAGCAACTACTTTCCAAAGTAACCCGAGTTAGGTAACTTATTTTTTATTAACTATCTATGTAACAAAACTTGTTGTAACTTTTAAAAATAAGTAATATGACTGGTTGAGTTTACACATATTTAAATCTTATTATTTAATGCCTACGTGAATATTCAATCATATTTTATACCCGATTGTTTTTTTTGACCCGATCCATATCCGTTTCACATCTATTTCATTCATCCACAAAAAAACACACCAAATTTCCAATCAAATCGTTAGAGCTTTCTTTACAAACAATATCTCCCCGTGTCTTTTATTATGCGTATGATAACAAATTTACAATCTTCAACCATGTCTTTATTAAATCCAACATCTATATTCAACGAAGCCCACACAATAGTTAACAAAGTCGTTATCCCCCTCAACTGTCGCCAACGGAGCCACCACCACAGTCGTTATCCCCCTCATTATAGTGGAGAGATTAACATGGTTGTGGTAAGTAGACATGGTAGTTAAATTTTGTATTCAAATAGGGTTTGATAAATTTTCATGTCTACCAATTTTTTGGGTTTACAATGTAGTTAAATATGCACATCCGTCATAGCCAGGATTGCTATATCTGGTGTAAAAAGACTTGATTTGTGAATATGAATATGGGCGTGAATCTGAGTTGGATCGAATAATTTTTAAGGAAAAGGTTTTTATGGATATGAGTTCGTTTGAATTGGAGTTGATTATCTAGTCGATGTGGGATTGTTGAATCAACTAAGCATAGTATATTGGATTGCTTATCCCACTGTTTTGTTCTATCTGCAATATTTCCTTAGCATAATATCATTGAAATTTCTTTACAACGGTGTCTTGTTGACAAGTGTAACACCCTCAAAATCGGATAGCAGCGGAAGGTAACCGGGGGTGCTACTTCATAGCACAAAGTACAAGTTACAGAAAACAACCTCTAAATGAGACGTTTTGAAAAATTACACATTCGATATATAATAAAACATCAGAGTTTATAAAAGTACAAGGTCCCAACAGTTTAAACATTTCATAACGTTTTTAAAAGAAAATTATTAAATGGTAAAATGCAAAGTCTTCAAAATATCTGTGCGACTTTCATCCGAGTTATATACCTTAAGGACCTGAAATTTACGGAGTGCTACAATCACCCCCGTTATGGGAACTCTGGTTCATAGAGTTTAACACAGCTTGCGAGGCGTTCGAGAAGAGGTGAGGGTACTTGCTTCTGAATTGATCTTCACGCTCCCAAGTGAATTCATGTCTTCGCTTAGAATTCCAACGAACCTTAACGATTGGAATCCATTTTCGCTTTAGTTTCTTTACTTCATGTTCCGTGATCTCAATAGGTTCTTCTACAAAATATAACTTGTTGTTTATCTTGATTTCTTCCAGTGGCACTTGTAGGTTTGCATCTGCTAGGCACTTCTTAAGATTTGACACGTTTTGGAATTTGTGATCATCGGTGAGTTAGTATGCTCTCCATTCCAATTCTTTGTGTCATCGAAGCTTGCCATCGTCCAGAGTCGTAACCAGCAATCACCACTTTCTCAAAAATGGAGGAAAATGTTGGTAGGATATGGAAGTTTAAACGCGATGTTTTTCAAATTGTTGTTGTATCAGTTGACAGATACGCCGTATTCTATTGATTTGAATACGCCGTATATGTCTGTTGAATACCAGTACGCCGTATTGAGTTCAAATAATACGTCGTATGTTTGGAAAAACAGATACATCGTTTAGACTGTAGAATTCAATACGCTGTTCTGGGTAGAAGGTTTGATACGTCGTATCCAACTGGTGGATACGGCGTATCAAGTGATCAGTCAGAACAGAATACTATTAAAAACAATTAAATGCGGGAATTTAAACACACAATGCGAATAAATACAAACAAAATTTAAATAATTAGATTACACTAAACTAAACTAATTAATGGTTAGAAATACTAATAAGAATAAGGTTTAATTAATTCAATCCCCGGCAACGGCGCCAAAAACCTGATGTGTTGTCGTGTAGGGTCAATTATTTGATTATCAAGTTTTACATTTATATTTAGCCGACAAACCTAAAACAACACTTTAACGGGCAATGTACCCGGTCAAGATGGAGTTTCGTGGCAAGTAGAGTGTCGAACACTAAGAGTGAACCATTAATCCTATATTCTATCAGTATTTTAATTAGTTCTAGTTAGTCTATTTATTGGTTAAACCTATGCTATATATGATGTCTAATGATATGGGGGGTTTTTAGCCTGAGAGACGGGCACAAGTTTGGTGGTGTCAAATATCAATTCAATAGACAATAAACACAAAAGAAGAAAATCAGAAGATAGAAAAGCGGTACAAGCCAAATGATAGAAAACTGTATTAGCCAAATTAAATCCAGTTCAATGTTGGTTTGTTTGTTTTAGTGCAATGATTTACTTATCTCAAAGCGACATATCATTCTTAAGACTAAGGCGGGACATCATCCTAACACCTAGACACGATTAATCTCGTCACAATTAACGCGTCCGCATAAAGCATCCTTTAGTTTAATTATAATCTATCTTAGGGAATCAAATCAGTGGTGATCCTGTTAAAACCCTAGCCCAACGAGACTCTACCCACATATTGTTTGACAGTGTTTTATATACTAGTAGTCCACTATTCAAATCTTTATCGGTTAATTAAGAGCATGATTGCTGAAACATAAACGGGTTACCTACCGGTCCAACTAAGGTCATAATTCAAAGACAAAGACATAACGTTATTTGTGATCCTATTGGTCCAGTAATATAAAGCATGATATGGAGAGCTATCTCGGTATCTAGATTACTTGGTCCGTATCACTAGATCCAGTTGAATGATAGGTCGCATATT
>BQNB010177550.1:0-12956 GCA_026074375.1 Tanacetum coccineum
ATTTAAAGCCCTCTCCAAGTGTGGAGAGGGTGTTGCTTCTCATTTTTCTTTTGTGGAACAAGTAACCATTTTTCTTTCTTTTTACTTTCTTTCTCTAAAATCTATTTTTTATTTTTGTGTTTGAGGTGATGAAATGATATCCTAACACTTCTCGGGAGGCAACCCGTGTTTCTATCTTCTTTTCTATTTTCTAATAAGTGTGACGTGAGGAGGCTCGCCTCTTCCTTTTTCGTGTTTCGTGGCTTGTGTTTTATGTTCAGGATTGCACCGGATCATGACTTTCACTCGAGCTTCAATCCTTAGCATGCTTATATATGGGAATCTGATATCCTAGATCTTATTGACTAACATTTATCTATTTGCATAATTAATAAATGGCTTTAGATTTATGTAGAGACTCCTTTAAACATTGAGGACAATGTTTAGTTCTAGTATTGGGGAGGGGGGGTATCTATCGATTTGATCTTACTTTGCTTTGTCTTTACGTAACCCCGTTTTGCCACCAAAAATACCAAAAATATGTGATTTTATTATTTTATGCCAAAATTAAAAAAAAGTTCAAAAATAAAATAAGTGTTTTGACACAAATGTTTGACTTTCCGATGGTTAGAACAAGAATAAATTTTGACTTGATCGAGCATGTTGCGCTCTAGCTTGCCCCTTAACCTATATAAATTAAACCTTTTGCTAGTCTTTTATACAAGAAGCTTTAAAACGCGAATTCTACTTTGAAAAAGCTAAGAGTTTGCAAGTTTCCGTAATAGACTTTAAATATGCAAGGCTTGATTTTATTAGACTAAGCATTCGCGGATCTATTTATTAAAGATTTTAAATTTGCGAAAAACGAAAAATGATAGAGTTGAATATAAGTTGGATGCTAAGCGTGGAGTAGTTGGTTCTCTTTAGAGCTCATAGAGGTTTATTATGGCTTTTTGCTCCCACCAGCTTATTAAATGTTATGTATTTGTTAAATAAATAAAGTTACTTTGGTTTTTGCGATTCTTAGTTTAAATCCCTCCGTAAAGATTCCTTCTGGTGAAATTAAGGTACACATCGAGGTTTTGTCAGTGTTGTGGGGAAATAGGCTACCGATTCCTGACGACTCGCTACCGTTGTCTAGGTAGTTAAAAGACCACATGACTTGAAATTTGGCTATAATAATAATAATTATGTAATAAACCGAAGCCGAAATAAGACCACTGGACCATGGTCGGCTCGCATACCAATGTGACAGTTTTCAAAAAGGTCGAGGATCTCCTAATAAAGAATAATAAAATCGAGACTGATAAAAGTTTTACAGGACCTATGGTCGGCTCGCTTGCCGAGTAGGCAGTTTTTCAAAAAGGACTAGGATCTCCTGGGTCGAAATAAGGGACTTCTGGATCAATGGTCGGCTTCGCATCCGATGTGACAGTTGTTTATAGGGATCTTGGGATATCAATGTAGAATAATAATAGTTAATAAAGCCAATTTGACTCGGGGTTATCTAAATAAGCTCTGTCTCTGGGACTCGTTAGTTGAGTTGTTTCAGAATGAAATAAAAAGGATAACCCTAAATCATGCGAATTTAAAACCCTTATGTTGGACCTTTATTATCACCATATCGTCTCTTTAGGAAAGGATTTTAAACTAATTTTGGTCTAAATCGGGCTTACTTTATATAATAAGGACATAATTTATTTGTCATCAATAAAAATAAAATTCTTAGAGGATTTAGGAATAAGGGAGCGGAAATAGCTATGCGTACACAATTAGCATTTATGAGTAGTGTTAGCATCTTAACTTGTATTTAACAATGATTTTCTTTTTTTAAGCTTGGTTTGGGGCGGGTGAAATCGAAGGTCGATGAATTTTATCATCTTGGGACACTATTTAAAAGTGTTCTTGTTCCGTGATCTTAAAAGTTATGATTTAAATAATGAGTCAAACATGTTGTCTATTAAAAATATAAAAAAATTAATAACTAATAATAATAATAAATATGATATAATATTATTATTTATATATATATATATATATATATATATTATATATATATATTATATATATATATAAAGAAATGGTAAAATTGGGCGTTTCAAAATTAGTGATTTCTTAATCTCCTTAGATGAACACTTAGCTACTTTTTGAGATAATTAGTTTTGAGGGGTTGAAATTTTTGGTTTTCTATTCGTGTATTTATGACATTGCGTGAGGACACGACAATTGCGTAGTATGAGAGATTTTTGATATGTGTTTAATCACATATCAATTTTCCTTATTAAAACAAGCTTTAAATGACCTAACTACATTGTATATGTGTGTTTTGTTAATTGTATTTGTGCATGGTAACTGACTATACTACAATTAAGACAAAAACGATGCCAAAAAGACAAACAACCAAGCCCCGGGATTGGAAGAGCGTGAGAAAATGAAGTCGAAGACGTATTCATTTTTAATGGGCCAACCCGTACCCGTTTTGTGGCCGGGTCAGCCCATCATCACTTGAATGATAACAAACCTTAAGCCTAAATATAAGCCTTTAATCAAAAGTCCAAAATCTAAATCCATTTAAACCTATATCTATTCCAGGTCCAAGTATAAAAGCCCAAACCCACAAAGCCAAAACCCAGTCAAGTCAATAACAAATAAATGCAAGGTCAAAGTTACTAATGTATCTTCTTTCCCCAATTTTTACACACAACAAACACAGGAGGTAATCTTTACTCACGCACGTACCACTCATTTCTAGAAGGTCTATGTGACGCCTCTAACATCACATCAGGCCACGTTGGCAATCCCAAGCAATCCCATTGGTTGAAAATACGTGGAGGCAATCTAAGGGCTCAAATGGATGGATGGAAGTTTGTTATGATTCAAGGGCTTGGATTGAAGCTGAAGAACGTTTTTTTTTTTTTTTTTTTTTTTTTTTTTTTTTTTCCCCATGGCCTAGAAGTTTATTCTCATCACTATAAATAGATGGAGGTTTCACACAGTTAGGGATATCTAGTTTTTAATGTGTTTTAACTTAAATTTCTAGCTTATTGTATTTTACTTATTGTATTTCTCTTTTAAAGATTGGTTAACATTTTTTATTAATAAAATTTCAGTTTTCCTTTAAATTATGTATTGAATTCGTGTTTTACTCTTATGTAAATTGGGTTAAAATAAGTTTGGATTTCACCTAATAAGCTCAATAAGATCCTTTAATACTATTAAGTAGTTATTATTTTGTTAAGTTTTCTAAAGCTAATCATTCAAATCACTTACAAAGTCAATTTGAGCTTAAAGAGGATGATAAGCCAGAAATGGAAGGGCTTATGGGACCATACCAGCTTATGAAAATAAGCTGGAGCTTGTAGATAAGCTCTTAAGAGCAGTTTTAAGTCCTTGTTTAGAGAAAAGGACTAAATATGTTTACTTTTTTCTATTTTAGCTTAATTTCTATTTCAGCTTATTAAACTGCTTATTGTGTGCTAATTGTTGCTTAAATGTGCTTATTATGCTTAAAAGTAGCTTAGTGTTCCTATTTTGTAGCTTAAAATTAGTTTAATTTTAGGTTTTTATATTCTGACCATTTTTAGTTAAATTTGCTTATTAGTTTTGCTTATTATTCAGTGCTTATTTTTCTAAGTTCTTGGCTGTATTTGTCATTATAATCATAGTTCTTAATCTGTTTTAGCATTTTAAGGTTTATTTAGATCTGTTTTAGTTTAAATTTGGACTTTCTAGTTTTAAAGGGATGTTTGGGATAAGCAGTTATAATGCAAGAAAGTTGTGTGCAGTCTGATTTTGGTAAATAGATTGGTTGTCACAGGCTCTTATTAAGTCTCTAATTGATAGTTTTTCATTTGCTTCAATAAGTTTTATTAAGTTTCAAGTTTAGTTTAATAAAAATCCTAAATTCAGCTAGTTCACAAAGTGGTTCTAAACTGTTTGATCTTGGATTTGTATAAAAGTTTGCTTAGGTGTTATTTTGGAGTTCAAAATTTGTTGGGAAATTATGATTTGATGTTTACAAAATCTTTATATGCAACATGAAGAAAGAAGAAACAACAAGGTTTATGATGTAATATGTAAGCTAGGTTTTTATTGTAAAACCTAAGCCTCTCTAGTTTATATAAGAGAGGCAGGGGGTCTGGGTTAGGTATCATGAAAAGCTGTTGTGTACACAAAGTGTAAAAGATGTAACGTATTGTGTACGTGATGGTGTAGCTCAGGTAATCAAGGTTTTCTTTGATCCTGTTACAGTTCATTTATGTAACCGTTCTTTTCTTGATCAAATAATATTGGTGCTGTGGGAATGTTTGGTTAAACCTTGTTGTTAACTTTGTTCTTATTTCCGCTTTGTTTAATTACTTCATGAAACATTGATATTATCCTAGATAAGGTCTAAACAACCTGAGCTACAACGATCTATGGAATCTATAGGTTTCCACAATTGGTATCAGAGCCTCGTGGCTCTCGATCTAGGATATACAAGGTTTGTTGATGTCGTGCTATGAAGAAAAAGAAGGTATGATCTTCTGTTTTGATGTTATGGGCGATTTTGGTGATTTTTAGGGTTTTTGCGACACTTTTAAAGGGTTGTTAAAAAAAAAAAAGTGTTCGTGTTTGATTTTGGGGATGAATCAGAAGTTGAAAAAACCATTTCTGATGTTAAGTATATGGTTTCCAAAGTGATGATTAGTGACTAAAAAGTGTCAACTAAAAAAAGGCGTCGTCTGGAGATATTGAAACAAATGGTTGGCACTGTCAAGAGAAGGTTGATGTTCTCGATTCTAAAAGGAGCGAGCAGCATCAAAAAGCAACAGAAAAGTACAGAGGTATGTGATGGTTAGTCGCTAACATATTGGTTAGTTGCAATAAATTTTTGTACTGCTTGTTTTTACGTTGGAGCTGTTGAGTAAGGGGAGAGGTATTGTTGCTTGGCTCATGGGTTAATGTGCTTGTTGAGTTGATTACAACTGTTTGACTCGGGAGTTGTCTTGTATGTTACAGGTGTCGTATGCAACAAGCAAAGGAAAGTTTATGCTGCTCGTATATTATTAATGTTGCCAAGTCTATTGTTAGTGCTGCCAAGGTTAATTAATACTGCTCGTTGATATTTGCAACTTGCCGAAGAATATTAATAATGACGTTCTATGCGATAATGTGTATATTTGAAAGTTAATACTGCCAGCATTAAAAGTTAATACTGCCAGCATCAGAAGTTAATACTGCCAGTAGTAATTTCAAGATGTTAATAACTGCTGGTTTTCGAACTGTACACTTATGCTAGTACTTGTTTTTAGTACTGCCAGGTTTAAAAAAAGCAGTTACTACTATTCTTATTGGTCGTTGGTTTTTTAAGTTTGTATGCTCAGCTTAAGAGCTGTTAGTTTTAGTACTGCTTGGAGCTTAATGGAATTAATACTGTAGCATGTTCGATTTGGATACCACACACAGTATTGTTTTGGTTTAAATGTTTAATGGCTCGTTTTTGGAATTATTGTTTAATTGGTTACGAAGAGGATTACTTATCATTTATTTGAAGATGAAGTGGATTTTCACGGGTTTGTGTTCTTATTATATCTTTTGGTCTTGGAGATAACTTGTTTGGTTATATACGGTTTATGATGAAGACTTGATAAAACTAGTTTTTACCTGATGTAAGGAGATACATTGTAGTACTCACAGGTATTTACTATCACGTGGTCAGTGACTCATGTATAGGCATGCGGATTTATCAAGAGATCGAGGTCTACTCATAAAAAGAAGAAGAAGATTATGAGTTCTTATCATATTTAGGCAAGACTTAGACACAAGTTTTGGGTTATTCTAATTCATTGCATCAAGGACGTGATAATTAGTTTTCTTCATCAGTTGTATACGTCGATCTATTACAAAGAGCCTTGGAATTCAAGATTCAGAGATGGTTAATATACTTTTCAGGGGAAGCTTATTGGTCACATATTTAACCATCTACATGCATCACTTGAGGGGAAGTGTTCACAGGTTGCTTATCTACACAAGACCCCTATTGGATGATTACAAAAAGGGGAAGAAGATTCATGATTTGCAGCTTATTATTACGGTGGCATGTTCAAGGAGATCTTAAGTCAAGGGGAAGCATTGTTTCTTTTATGAAGATTGTTTTGTAATATCAAATAGGGGAAGATTGTTGGGAATTATGATTTGATGATTACAAAATCTTATATGCAACAATGAAGAAAGAAGAAACAACATGGAATTTAAGATTGTAATCATGTTAAGGCTAGGTTTTTAATTGTAACCCTAGCTCTCTGTTTATAAAAAGAGGGCAGGGAGTCTGGTTTAGGATATTCCATCAGAAAAAAGTATGTGTACTCAAAGCTGTAAAGATGTAGAGCGTCCTAGTGTAGAGATGGTGTAGCCTCAAGGTAATCAAGGTTTTCCTTGATCCCTGTTACAGTTCATTGATGTAACCGTATTATCTTGATCAAATAATATTGGGGCTGTGGAGAATGTTTGGTAAAACCTTGTTGATAACTTTGTTCTTATTCCGCTTTGTTTAATTACTTATGAACATTGTTATTATCCTAGATTAGGTCTAAACAACCTGAGCTTAAACGATCTAAGGAATCGTTTTGGTTTTAACAAAATTTGGTTTCTAATGCATCAATATTCATCTGTTTTAGGTTAGTAGTTTTTGGAAAAGTTTATTGAGTATTTTAGAACTAAAAATAATCAAGCTTCCTGGCTTTTTCTTAAAAGTTACATATTGCAGATTCATTTTTGGTTAGAATATGGCTTAACTTTGATTAATTTTTATTGAATCTAGCTTATTAAAGTATGATCTTAATCTGTTTCTAGATTATAGCATGTCAAAAGTAATTTTGAGTCTTAAATTTAAGTTGCAAAAAGTCATTTTAACACAAAAAGTCCAAAACAAAGTAGAGTAACTGCCATTTGCAATTAGTCTTTCTAGTTTAATTTCTAAGCTAATTTGCTGAATTCTAGCTTTTTAGTGTCATTTGAGTCTAGTTCTTCATCTGTTTTAACTTTTAGCTTTATTACGAGAGCTTATTAAGTTCCAAATTCTAGCTGAATGTAGTGGAATAGTACTTGAAATTTGTTTTTGTGTCAACTGTCTTTATGCTTTTAGTTGTTTTTCAGCTTATTTCACTTGCTTATTTTTAATCCTTGGTGCTTATTAAGTCTAGGTTCTTATTTCTAGTCATTAGTGCTTATTAAGTTTAGGTCTAAGTCTGTTTTTAGCTTATTGGTTTTCTTATTTGCTTATTGAGTCAAACAGTTTTAACCCAAACCAAATGGGTTTAAACCAACTGTCACTTTTAATTGATCTTATCTAGCATATAAATAAGTTCTGGCATTAAGCCCTTTATTAAATGTGCTTATTTTTCCTTAAACTTTAGCTTTAAAAAAAATGTTTTACAAAAAGGGACAGTCACAGGACTCGAACATGTGACCTCCCCCTCAACACACACGTCTTATCATCTGCCCTTGGGTCTTTTTCATTCATATGTGTGTTTCATTTGTTACTTATACTTGTTTAGTTTTCAGCTTATTTAGCTTATCGAATTTCCACATTTTATTGGCGATAGCTTATTGTGTCGTTTTTCTTCGTAAACCTCAAAATTAGTATCTAGTATTTTTATAAATTTTCTCAAATTTTTAGGATTAAGTTTAGTATTTTTAGTTTAATTTTTAGTCTTATTTAGTTTTAAAAATAGTTTTAATTAGTTTAAAAATTTATAAAAAATATTTTCTGTTATTAAAAATTAGTTTAATACATTTTAGTTTAAGAAATTTGCATTTTGAGTTTTAAGAGTTTTATTTTGTCATTTTTAGTTAATTAGTTAGTTAATATTAGTTAAATTTTAATTGTTTTAAATGTCGTTAGAATTTTAAATTGCCTTTATTCCTAGATTAGCGTGCCTTTATGTGCTTTCCCTTTGCGTTATTAGATTTAGAATCCAAAATCCAAAATTTCGATTATTCAAGCACCCGATCACGAACCGAAACAAGATTTTCAATATTCACGCTTCGTTGGGAAAACGACTCGGGAACGATTTGAATTTTATCCTTTCCTAAGGGTAATTTTCTCATCAATACTTTCCGGAAATATATTTTATTAGTGATTAGCTTATTACTCTTTCACAAGAGTAATTTGCCGATTTGCTTTATTAGTGTAAACTTTAATTATTGTGACCGGTATTAGTTTTTAGATATTTTTTTGATTAGTTTTTATTGCTAATATGATTTATCATTTTTTGTTTTTGTTCGAGACAGGGATTGTGTTTCGGTGCTTTAATTATGAAGTTTAGTTTATCTGGTCATCGCAAACATACATGTTTTGGAAGGCGTTCATATATGTTCTAATGAATTTGATGAGAAAGCGCAACGTGCACATATGTTCTTAGAAGACGTGCACATATGTTTTGATGAATTTGATGAGAAAATGAAGAGTGGACACATATTTTATTTAGAAGACGTACATACATGTTGTAATGATTTTGATAATACTTTTGTTTTGAATTGTATTTTATTTAATATCAAACAAAAATAATGATATTTATGTTCTTTATTTGTTAATTTAGAGGTTACATATATGTGTTTATGTTTTTGGTTATAAAGTTTGAAGATTAAAGAATGTACACTAGAAATATATGTGCAATTACCATTATAAGCAAAAAAAATCTGCGCTAAAAACATATGAAATTAACAATTTAAAAAAAACATATATGCATAGTTTTTCTGAAAATATATACGCTGAAAAAAATATAGAACTAAAAAAAATATTATTTTTTAATTCTGAAAATTAAAAGGTTTAAAAAACGTTTTTTAATCAAAAAAAATTCAAAAAGAAGGTGAAAATGCATTTTACTATTATACCCTTTCTATTTAAATAAAATTATTTATTAATATTAAATTTCTATTGATCCAAAAGTGGTTCTGTAGGTTCTGTAAAAAAAGTGGTTTTGTGTTGAACGGTCCTATATATATATATATATATAGAGGAAGATTAAAATAAAAAGACAAATATTCGTGAGAAGGATAAAAAGAAAACTTTTTTTAAAAAGTTCTCGAAAAATTCTAAAAAATTCCACTTAAATCAGGATGTTGGTGCATAAAACTTTTGTAAAGAAGTTTTCCTAATTTTGATTTTAATCCGTTTTTTTAATGCGCAAAAAAAGAAATTTTTATGCCACAAAAAAAATTAGAATGCACAAATTTTTCGACTGTAAAAGTTTGATGCGCAATAAAATTTGATTCAAAAAGTCAAAAAAGTTGAGATACAAAAACGAATTTTTGAGGCAAAAAAACCGATTTAATGCACAAACGTTTTTTTAATAATTTTTTTTCGGCAAAACTATCCACTTTTAGAAAAACTTCCTTTACAACTTTTTCATGCACCAACATACACGATCTTGTGGAATTTTTTCAGAATTTTTTGAGAACTTTTTTAAAAAAATAAATCTTTTTATCTTTCTCACGAATATTTGTCTTTTTATTTGATCTTTATACAATATAAAATATATAAAAATATAAATATTATAAATATATATATATATAAATATATAATATATATATATAAATTATATAAATATAAAACTTATAAATGGGGCAAATTATAGATTGATAAATATGATATAGTGAACTGTAACGCCACCTCAACGATGACATGTCATCACAATTGGAGGAATTTTAATTTTTAGAGGTCTTAAACAAGGTGATCCTTTATCCCCTTTTTTTATTCATTCTTATTAATGGGGAGCTTGCAAATTCTTTCAACTTGTGATAATGGTTGTTGGGTTGTTCGCATGCCAACTTTGCTGCAAACGATACGAAAAACTAAAACGCGAGTATCAACAAACATCTCAAAGTGGATACACGAAAGCCGCGATAATCTATCATTCCAACTAATGTTATTACTCCCGTCGCCCCAAGAAATCATCGTGCCAATAGGTGTGGGGGGGGGGGGGTTGGGTTTTGTTTACGGAATCAAAATTAAATCCCATGGTGAATTTGTCTCATTTGTTTTATGCGGAGATGCAATCTTTATGGCCAATGGCTGTGAGCTCCAATATCGATTCGTTGTTCGAGTTTGGATTGTATTTTTTCCGGGCTTCTGTCTTAGTATTAACATGTGTAAGAGTAAGTTTATGGAGGTTAACGTTGAAGAAGGGATGGTTTAAAAACGCGCTTCTAAACTTGGGTGTCTTGCCTTAAGACTCCATTCACTTTATTTGGGTATGGAAAGCTGGGAAATAGTCAAGGAGCAAGCTTGACAGAGTGTGGACAAGGTGTTATCCCTCTTCTAGATGGAAGATGAAACCATCCTTTCATCGAGAGACCACGCTCTTAAGTCCCGTGTTAGGATCTATGCCAATCTTCCATATGTCCATTTTTAATGTTCCTCGAGTATTCCTTAAATCTATCGTAACGGTTTCTTTAATGGAGAGGATCCAAGATAAACAAAACTTCTTGGTAAAGTGGAACTAGACCTACTCCGAAGGTAAAGGGGGTTAGGGGTTTCAAGCTTGTTTGCCCTTAATGAAGGTCCTCATGCTCAGTGGGTTTGGCGGTTTTAATTCTCATAAATGTTCCTGATGGGACTAAAGTAGGATTAGGCTATTTAGGGGAGGAACGGGAAAAAAATTTGAACAAGGATGTTTCTGGTGGAGTTCGAACCTGCTGGACATCGATAGTTCACGAAGTAAGGGTGTTACAAGGTCGGGGTATTAATGTTGCAGATTACATCCGATTGAAGCTGGGGAATGGGGAGAACACGCGGTTCTGGCTCGACAATTGGTATGAAGGCGGTGTCATCAAAGAGCTGTTCCCACGTATGTTCGCTCTTGAGTTGAATAAGAATGCTACTGTTAGTTCGAAATTGAATGCGTCAAGTTTAGATAACTCATTTCGAAGAAAAGCGAGAAGTGGAATTGAAGAGATGCAACTTAACTCTTTGGCTGAGATTTCTCGGATGACTACTCTCGTGCCTTGCGAAGATCGTTACGTTTGGACGTTAGAAAGTGATGGGGTCTTTCAGTGCTTTTAATTCGAAAGGAGATTGATAAAATCGGTTTTTCAGATTTTAGATTTGCCGCCAGGTGGGTTAAATCCGTGCCAATCAAGGTGAATATCAGAGCTTGGAAAGTCAAATCTAACACGCTCCCAACGCGTTTAATATCTCTCGTCGTGAATTGGAAATGATTCGATTGTTTTGTTCCCCATTTGTTAAGCCGGTGTGAATCTGACAACCATATTTACTTTCCAACCGTTTATGAGACATATATGCGTAGAATAGTCTTCTTTGGTGGAATTATCGACTATCGATTGTAGAAATTCTTACGAGGAATGCCAAGTTTTGGTTGGTTTTCTATTCGGATTCATCCAAAACCTCAAAGGTGTCTTGAGGGTGTATACTAATGGTTGTGGGGTATAGGTGTGAACGTTCGCAACAACTTCTGTTAGATATAGCCAGATCCTGAAAAGGCGCTGATATTTGATAATTTAGTTCTATTCTTTTTATTGGTGTAAAATTCAATGTAAAAGCGTCTGATCAAGTGAACATTAGCTTAAGAACTTATATTGTTCTTGTTTGATCTAGCTCCTTGCTAGTGTTTTAATAAATCGCCGTTCAAAAAAAAAATCAAAATTTGTTTAATTTTCAAAATTTTCTGTAAAGATATACTCCATAATTATTAAGATATTTAAAGATATACTCCTTAATTATATTGCATATACATTTAAATTTTTTAAAAATATACCAAGATATACTCCTTAATTACATGACATATTATATGATAAGTTTTTCTTTGATTTAAAGTTTTAAACAATAGATGCAAAATATATAAAAAAACGTACATATAAGCATTTACCTGCAAGTCTAGGGCTGAGTAAAGTGAACCGAAAACCGACCCGACCTGACAAACCGAGCCGAACCGAACCAAACCGAGCTTATTCGGTTCGGTTTTCGGTTTTGGATATGTAATTCGGTTTAGTCGGTTCGGTTCGGTTCAAACCCGACATTTAGTCGGTTTGAACTACTAAACCGAACCAAACCGAGCCGAACCGAGTTTATTCGGTTCGGTTTCGGTTTATATAGGGTTCAATCGGTTCGGTTTTCGGTTTGCAAAAATCCATTAATCAGTTTCGGGTCGGTTTCGGTTTTAGTCGGTTCGGGTCGGTTATGACCCGATGCTCACCCCTATGCAAGTCAAATGGATATTTTCGTAAGAGAGGATTTCGTTTTACTAAACCCAATGGAGACGCTGCTGCTAAGAAATTCAAGTCAGGTAAGTGATTATTATTACTTCCTTCTCAATTACATTTATCATTTCTTAATTTAACTATCATTTCTTAATTTAACTTGACTAGGTTCATCGGATATTTTCTTATTAACAAGAGAATAAACACATCATAACAAAGGTTTTGTTATTTTTTTACAGATAACTTGTAAGATTGCCTATGAGTTATAGCGGACAATTGGGAAATTTTGCAGTAAAAAGCTATTAGGCTACTTTGTTATCTTGCATTGTTTAGTATTATCTATATTAATTTGAACCGAACACGCCTGCCGAGCGGGTTATGTTACCCGTATGTGTGTGTGTGTGTGTGTATATATATATATATTAGAGATCTAGTGAGAAGTAAATTAAAATAAGAAGTGGTGAGAAGTGACTAGAACTACACATTTGAGATGTAACGACTTGCATTAGATGCATTTCTATTCATTTAGATGCACCATGTTGAGTTTCGAAAGTTAATTTGATGTGTAGATGGTGCAAATTGATTTTCATGATTTTGGCACATGTAGATGACCAAAAAAACAAAAGAAATCATGAAATGCATCTAATTAAAAACTAGAAAACACATTATGATGCATTATAATACATCTAAGATTATAAAGATGCATCTAATTTAAGTCGGTGCATCTCGAATATATGGTTATAGTTACTTTTTATTTTTCTTATTTTAAAAAAACT
>BQNB010177551.1:0-10699 GCA_026074375.1 Tanacetum coccineum
TTTGATCTGGTGAGATGTAATCAACGGCTGGGGATTGTCCCTCAGTATGTGAGGGAAAAGTAGTATCTAAAATAACTCGACTCATCAAGAGAATAACAATTAAAAGATTTTAAAAGTTTAAAAGATTTTCTTTGTCATAAAAGTGGAACAAATTTTACCTAATTATTATTAGTCATATATTTTTGGATATTAGCCGTATATAAGTCAAGTCAATATTCATCATTCAAAAGTCAAGTCAATATTCAAAGTCAAGTCATCAATCAACATTTATTACTTATTGATTTGTATTAGGCCCAAGCCCATTGTTATTATTCTAGAATAATCTCTTGTATCATATATATAGGATAGTTGTTATCAGTTATAATCAATGAAAACATTAACCTTCAATAATTATAACCCCAAAAAAATCCAACACCTAAATTAAAAAATGAAGATACCTTACCCATTAAACTGACGTAGATAGTTTTAGTTTGGGGGAGATATGATGATCTATTCTTATTTTTGGACAAGATACCAGCATGCAGGTTTGGTCAATGCAGCGTTACATTGATTCAAACTATTTTTGGGGGTTTTTACTTTTTCAGTTGAGTTTTTACCCATTGTTTAAAAACCAGTCACTAATCGATTCGGTCGAGTTATCAAGTCACCGAGTTACCGGTTCGACCATCGGATTAATCCGGTCTTCCATAAGAAAAAAATTAAAAAAATTTCAATAATTAGATGAAAATAAATATATAAATCATGAAATATTTCAGAATATTGAGCATAAAAACTATTTATTAATTAATAAATATAACAGGTAAAAATATAATTATGTCGCAAATATATACAATTAACATGCTTTATTTATCAAAAAACACTAAAAAACCGAAAGCAGGCCGGGTCTCAAGAACCGGGTTACCTAGGGTCGCTTCAAACCTGGTGGGTATAATCGGATTTCAAAAATATGAAACCTGGTTTAATTTGACTCGTTTTTTAGACCGAGACCGGTTCAACCGGCCGGGTCGAACCGGGTTTCAAAATAATGGTGTTTACAAATCCACGGCAACACGATGATAAAAGTTATTTTTAGAAAAACTTTATTATATAGCTGACAAAAACTGTGTTTTATATTCTAGTATGTTCAGAATTCTCGGTATTTAGGAAGATTATGGTATAGAAATGAATCAGAATCATGTTTACCAGATTAGAATGCCTTAAAAGTAGTAATGCATGATTAAAAATGCCATGATCGCAGGATGACAGAGGTAGCCGAAATAAATTAGAGCTAGTTATAGTGAATATTATGTCATGATTAGTAGTACTATAGCCACACAGTGAAGCAAAACAGAGTTAGAATGCATAAGGTTAAGTGCATTATTAGTCCATGATTAGTATCTCGATATATGATATAAATCAGAATCATGTGTAGTACATGTTAGAAAGTTGAATGACAAAAAAAGCAGCATGAATCATGATTAGAACCAGAATATCAAACAAAATATCATGTTAAGATGTGCATAATGTCAGAATCAGACTTAGCATGCATAGTATGCTATAATCAGTAGTCAGGTTATCGTACCAATATGTGATTAGTAACAGAATGCATGAACATAATTACATAGTTAACAGCAGATTAACATGGTATCAGTTAATGATTCTAAGCTGATAGTTTTTTAATGAATCGAGGTAGATTATGATGGCAATAAAGACATGTCTAAGTGATGCGAATATTATAACGTCTGGCCAACGTGATAATAGTTACATAATGCAACATGAATTTATTGGGATCATAGGGTGTCTCGAGGAGTTTCCAGAACAGTGAGTGTAGACGAGAAAAAAATTTAGCTGAATAAAATCATGATTTAGTAGATTTAGAATCAGAAAGCATACGACCATGAATAGTATAAGCGGATAGAAATTTATAACTCTCATCTATTATAATCCCATATGTCGGTTATTATATAATAGCCAGAACAACTGAGATTTTAGTAAGGTCTAATATAGCATCAGTAATATAGATTAGCAGAACAGAACAGTTCAGATTCAAAGTTCAGAAAAGTAGCATCATATAACATAGCAGAATTAGTAAGCAATTCAGATGTGGTCCTTAGATTATGGACGATTTATGAGGAGATAGACAGATTTAGTACTTACTAGCAGAAATAGAAAGGTTAATGAACCTACCGAACCAGAAAAGGGTTTAGAATGCCTTATAATTATAAGGATGAGAATTCTAGATTTAAGACTCAGAATGAGCAAAGCCATGTAAGCTCAGAAAGGTATTTACACATTAATAAGACGATACGAAACTCAATATGATACTTATTAGTGGAATATCAGTTTTATGTAAGAATACACACATGATATAAGTTTAAGTGGGGGAGACTTAGTTAGACAAAGAGAACATTAGTCAGTATAGTCACCCCAAGTATAATTCGTCGAGGACACAAATAGTTTAGTGTGTGAGAGTTGTAACAATCCCGATTTTATATAATGTTATTTAACAGTTAATGTATCGTATATGCTAATAACGATTATGAAAGTAAAGTATTTGATAAGTTGTGTTTACCCCCAAATTATCAACTAGTTAATATGTTATATAGTGTATCTTGAGGGGCTTAACATGATTATTTGCTAACTACTTTAGTTTTAAGCTAATGGAAGTCAAAATGTTGACTTTTACTCCTCCCTGGCAATAACAGAAGACACACCACGATGAAGGTGTGTGTATGCTTCATCACTTTTAAGTTTTATCAAGATAAGTCTTATAAAAGTTATAGTAGCTATGTGTGTGGGTTAGAAGATAAGACAGCCTTTGTAAGTGCTCTCGAATAAAAGTGCCTTTTGGTCGCGTTTACATGTTTGATGAAATTAAAAGAAAGAGAGAGCAATAATTAGTGTTAGGCAGTATTAGAACTTTCCCTACTTTGAACTACTGAAGGTATTATATTTGCTACTATGATTTTTAGTGTTACTAGTAAAGAACATCTAGATGTTCTAAATGAGTTTTGTTTAAATCAAGTGGCGCACATGTTTTAGTTATATATATGGATTTTGGAATCTGTGACTATGTTTTATATATAGTTACAATCTTTATGCTATGTTTATAGCTTTATTACAAAAGTAGAATATTATTAAAACAAGTTTTGTGTAGTTAATGTGTTTGTTAGAATGCCTAAATAAATGTTTAGTAAAAAGGGTAAAGAGTTGGTTTATAAATTATGTGCCAAGATAACTGGCCAAGTCTGACATAGTTATATAATTATAACCATGTTAATGACTAGCTAGCATGTTCATGAATTGATTGTGGAACATATGGTGTAAATTTTTAGGTGTTCAAGATTAGCGTCTATTTAAGTTTGCATAAGTTTGGACTAAGGTGAGTAACGAATTTACAGTTAAATTGTTTATTAGATTAAACTTGTTTAATATATATATGCCTTGTCATATCTCAAGAATTCATGTGACCTTAATGGTCAATTATGCAAGTCAAGTATATGTTGACCCGTTGGGTCATATTTAATATTATGGCGACCCGTTGTTGTCGTTGGGCCATATTTAATATTTTGGCGACCCGTTGTGTCGTATTCAGTATATGTTCATAGTTGTGTCATATTTAATATTATGGCGACCCGTTGTGTCGTATTCAGTATATGTTGACCGTTGGGTTATATTTAATATTATGGCGACCCGTTGTGTCGTATTAATATACGTTGACCGTTGAGGTTATATTAAATATTATGGGCGACCTGTTGTGTGCGAGTATTTAGTATATGTTGACCGTTTGGTTATATTCAATATTTATGGCGACCGTTGGTCGTATCGTATATGTTGACTGTTGGGTTATATTTAATATTATGGTGATCCGTTGTCTCGTATTCAGTATGTGTTGACCGTTGTGTCATATTTAGTATTATGGCGACCCGTTGGGTCATATTTATTATCATGACGAACCGTTGGTTCATATTCAATATATGTTGACCATTGGGTAATATTTAGTTTTATGGCGACTAGTTAGTAAATATGCAACCTTTAGCCTTATATTTATATATGAAATATTACGCTGAATTTGTCCCATCTTTTTAGATCTCTTTGTGAACAGTTTCGAACTTAGAACAGTTTAGTAATAAACTTAGTCTCAGTCAATCCTGTGTGGAATAATAGTGCTTTAAGCACATTAATCAGTCCTGAATGGGGATAAATGCTTTATGCATTCAGTCAGACGCACTCAATCAGTTATGTGCTTACTCAGTATGTGCTTTACGCACTCGGCCAGTAAGTGCTTTACGCACTCAGCCAGTATGTGCTTTACGCACTCAGCCAGTATGTGCTTTACGCACTCAGCCAGTAAGTGCTTTACGCACTCAGCCAGTATGTGCTTTACGCACTCAGTCAATATGTGCTTTATGCACTCAGCCAGTAAGTGCTTTACGCACTCAGTCAATAAGTGCTTTACGCACTCAGTCAGTATGTGCTTTACGCACTCAACCTTTACGCACTCAGCCAGTATGTGCTTTACGCACTCAGCCAGTAAGTGCTTTACGCACTCAACCAGTATATGCTTTACGCACTCAGTATTGTGCTTATGCGCTCAGCCAGTGTTTTATATGTATTCAGACAGTCTATTGCCTTATGCACTCAATGTAGTCAGTTAGTATTGTGCTTTATGTAGCTCATGCACCCAATCAATATCATGCTTATGTACTTATAGTAATATGTTCAGGTAGTCGAAATAGTATGATAGGTACTTATTTAGTATCATGCTTTATGCATGCAGTTTCAGTAGTAAGTTTAAGACATAACTTTAATATCAGTTAGACTGCTAGTATTAGAACTCAGCTTTACAAAACAGTACTATATGTAGCTTTCATACAGTTAGCGATTACTGGATTATTATTAGTTAGAAATCAGTTTATAGATAGCTTTATTACTCAGTCAGTCGCCAGTTTAGAAATAGCCTCAGAGGAATGTACTATAAACACTTAGCGAGTACAGATACTTACGAATTCACACCTAGTAATAAGTTAAAATCAGTTAGACTCCAAATATATGCTTGTAGCCATGTATCAAAGTCTCTCAGGATGGACACAGGACTTATGCAGAAAACATCATGCTGATGTTCAACTCATATTTCAGCTTATGATTCAGATTAGTTTCCGTTATCTCACTAAGTCTTATAGACTTACCGTTCTCAGTTTCATGTTTTGCAGGTTTGGTAAGATGAGACCAAGCTATGTGTTAGTTGAGGCGTAATGGGTTAAAATGGCGCAGCTCGTGATTTAGGTAACGAGCTTCTCTTTTCCATCATGTGTTATCAGTTTGGAATACCCCAAAGCAAGTCATTACTAATAACAAGTTCTTATAGTAAAGGTCATGTACTTTTCATAGTTATAATTTTTAAAAGGGGCGTTTGGAATAAGCCCGTTTACATGTAAAAGTTACGCTTCCGTTTATTTTATTAACGTATAGAGATTCCAGACATGTTATATGTTATAAATGAAATAAGTTTTCACAAGTTCATGTTAAAAAAAATATGGGCGTTTCAGGTTACATGCACATATTATTGGCATGGGAGAAAACTCAAAGTTTATATCTAGCTCGATTATAGCTTTTGAGCTACCAGTACAAGTTTTTTTTACACGCGCTTAGTTATGATTTGAAACTTTTTAGTGATGTATGTCTTATTAGAGGCACACAACTTAAATGTATGCTATGGGTTCATTTGGGGATAATATATTTGATTTCTTGAAATCATGTGAAGATGTTGGTCAACTAATAGTTGTAATTTAGTTCGCTCGAATGAAGAAATGAACTGGTAATATTTAGGTTAATTTGTTTACATATTTGATCGGAATTTTTTTAAAGGGATACTAGTTTAAAAATGTATTTAACTTGAAATAAAATTCTTATGTGTGTACTCTACTTTTTTTCTATTGTGCGTATCAACTTTCAAAATCACCTTTTATATGTATTGTTATAGCCTATCAATGTATTACGAAATATGTTGTATTGCAATATATTGCAATTTCAATGGTACATACAAAAGGTGGTTTTAAAAGTTGAATACACAGAATGGGAAAAAAGTTAAGTACATACAAAAGAATTTTGTGTCAAGATAGATACATTTTAAAACTATATATCCTTTTTTTAAACTATATGTTATCACTAACTTATAGGTTCAATGGCGGTTCAAAACGGTTTCCAAGGTACCACGTTAGGAAAGCATATTGAACAACGACTTGGATGACATTTAGGCAATTAGAAAGAGGTATAACTATATTTGTGCATGTAAATAATCTAAAGGCTACAATGTGTAGTGTTTACAACTCATACAACTAATGTTTTAATCCTCTATTTCAAGAATGTAGTTTGATGTCCAAGGCGGGTAAGGATCAATTTGCTAACACAGTTTCTAAGATATCTACCTCCTTAAAGTACTTACTTGACTCATAAAGAGTTCACCATACAATAACATCGACGAGCTTTTGGACATTCCTAGGTACATCAATCTTACTATAATACATGTCTATATATAGTAAACACTTTTCCCCTTTTTGATGTTTTGGTAACATAGAAGCATCTAACGTTAATATGTGTACTTACCGTGTTATGTAACAATACCATTGTAGGGTGTTGTGTCCATCGCTTTTGTAATTGTTTTTATCGTCTAAGAGGAAGAAGGGTGGTGGTACCTTAACTATTGCCGAAAGTGGTGATCAATTGTGTCGATATCATTAATCTTGAAACTAAAAAAAGAGACATCAATTAAGGGGCTGAATGGGTGGTTATGCACAACTCTTCAACTTTGTAATATGAAGTGATCTTAAACAAAGTATTTTCATTTATCTTGAAATTAAGTTTTCTTCACAAGATGAAAAACAAAGCATAAGTACCTTAACATTTCTTACAACGACTTGCTTCAAAAGTTAAATAAACAACGAAAAAAATCCTACCTGAAGTGGTTAACAACATATCTTTGTATAATTTATATTAATAAAAAAATTACTTCATAAAGTAGATATAAAGTTCATCTATAATAACAACTAATCCAACCCAAAAAAATGTTTCATCATGTGTATTATCGTTTTGGGATCTTTTTGATATCCTTATCAATATATTGTCACTTTTGCGAAAAAAAATAACTAATCCAACCGAAGACAAATACATTCTTGAACATATTACTTCTTTAAAATTTTAACTATCACGCTAACAAACGAAATATTTGTTAACTATCAATAATCAGAATTAGAAAGCAAGCAACATGCATATTTAAAGCAAAATAATACCTTTTGGGATTCACTTTTTTTATACTAATGACTACTGAGGTTGGAAGGCCACGAACTTCTCAAATTGCTCGACCAGAGATGGATCCAAAGAAGGTGCAAAAACACCATTATCAAGCTGAGATGGTCGTTGTTGTTATGGTTGTCGATTATGTGAAGGTTGAGATGTATGCGGTTTCCTCTTGGGAAAATTCGCACACTGAGATTTACAATGACCTTTTTGTTTGCAATAAGCACACTGTCTCATCAATAGCAACCTTATAGTGAAGCCTATTTTGAATGCCGGTAGATGTCGTGGTAGGGTGTGTAGAAACAAAAACAGAAGGCCCAACAATCATCTTATCTTCATGAGATTTCAAACGAATCTCTTCATTCTGCATGTAGTTCACTCACAACATAATCAATAAATGGTAAGGGATCACGACACAGAATTGAACCTCGCAATCCCTCAAAGTCGTGACAAAGTGACATAACCAAATATATATTATACAAACAAAGGGTAAACTCTAAAAGGTAAATGGGCTCGTGGACCACTTATAATCTAATATGCTAACATCTTTATGGAACTTTATGTTCTTTTTTGGTTATTTGCCTATTGTTTTGATATAAGAATTTTTCATACTAATGTGGTTCTTCCTATCGTCTAACTACGTAACACACAAGTGTTATTAACTACAGTATTTTAATACTACGTTTCTTAAAATAATCGTGATTTCCACGGGTCTTGCCCTGACCTAAAGTACCGCAAACACTAACCGGAATAAATAGAGTTCTTAAAAATATTCGTGAATTTCACGGGTCTTATGCCCGGACCTAAAGTACCCAACACACCTAACCGTATAAATAGAGACCCAACCGCCGGCGGCGGCGGCCTAGTCATCCTCTCCGCCGGCCTAAACCTCCACACCCTCATCGCTAAACTCACCACTCTCCACCACCCACCCACCGGCACCCTCTTAATCCTCTCCTCCACCCCTTCCCAAAAACACTCCATCAATCTCTCAAACCCTAACCCTAACACTAACATCTCAGAAATCACCTCAGACTTACCAGCAACCCAGCGCGTGAGCCTGTACGCGTCAGGCGGAGTGTTTTTCATCACGGCGAGGATTCTGAGTGGAGTTAAAGGACTTGTGGTGATGAATGCGCATTCGTTGAATGAGACGTGTACGGAGGTTTTTATTGTCAGGTTGATTAGGGCTGGGAATAGGGAGATGTCTGTTTGGGCATTTTCGGATAGGCCGCATGCGATGGTGAGCGGTTTCGCGAAAGCCGAGAGGGTTTTGAAGTCTTTGTTTTTGAGGAAGTTGCATTTGTGGCCTAGGTTTCAGGTATTCGAACCCGTAGATGATAATACTTTTTGATACCTGTTTGTTTTATAAAAGCTTTGGATTAGTAAATGTGATGTTTATTATAGATTAAGTTTATGTTAGTTGTAGCCCGTGGCAGAGTAAATGTGATGTTTATTATAGATTAAGTTTATGTTAGTTGTAGCCCGTGGCAGAACCAGAAACTTATGGTCCAGGGACAAACTTTGATAATTTATAGAAACTACACTACAAATTGGTCCGTTAGTGGAGCAAATTACAAAAATATCCCGATATTTTTAAAAAATTTTAAACTACAGTTTTTGCTAGGGGCACGTGCCCACCCTGCCTCCTCGGTCTCCACCTCTGGTTGTAGCCGGTTTATTTCTTGAACTGATAATAATACTTTTTGATAACTGATGACATGCTTTATGTTTATGTGGCGTAGTATTTCTTCCAATGAGTTGCTGGCTTGCAAAAGCTGTATCACGCCTGTCAGTAATGGGAATGGTAATTATATGTATCTGTATTAGGCTAATTCGTTAGTTTGATAACGTGAGGTCTCAGATTCAATTCCTTCCTTGCAAACAACCCTGAAGTGGCCACGCCAACCTCCTGAAAAGGGAGGGCTTTACCTGGTTTGAATATGTGTGGCGGTGGGTTCAAACTTCAAACCCCGTAGATTAGTCGGCCAAAAGGTTGGAAACCATGGTTACCCACAAAAAAAAGTAAAATTTACAAACTAGAACATTTCCTTTGATGAGGTAGCTTGCTAAATCATCATTCTTACCAGCTAGTTTATCCGTCCACTGTCGGGAGGGAGCACCAACCTAAATGCATTACGTGACATTAGCTCTGTAAATGATATTAACTGACTGTATGTTTAATAAACTATGCATGAAGAAACTGAAATGATATAGAATTTTCGAAGTCTTGCATAATTTGGGGATATAGACTCTTCTCTTTTAAGTGAAAATTGTGGCTTGAAACTTTTTGATACTATTTCAGGTATATGTATCAGAAGACCTAGAGAGGGATCCACCAGAGGTAGTGGATATCAGAGTTCCCATGTCTGCTTACATGTTGGGGATTCAGAAAGCTGTTATTGAGGTGATGGATGCTTGCTTAAAGGAAATGAGGAAGACTAATAAGGTTGATGTGGAGGATTTAACTGTGGAGAATGGCTTGTTTAAGTCATTTGATGAGATTGTGAAGCGGCAGTTGGATCCAATTTGGCATACGTTGGGGAAGAAAACTAAGCAGCTTGTCTCTGATCTAAGAACCTTACGGAAGTTGTTGGAATATCTTGTTAGGTATTACTCAAGACATATTTATATTATGATGCTATTGATGTCAACATTTTAAGTAGCCTTTGTCTTAATAGATAAAGGAAACAGCACGTCAGTTGGCTCAGCTAACTGTCCTTTTAGTATTGCGGATTGAAACATTTACAATCATAGGTTACGTGACAGCGTTTTGACTTGCTGATATTCTTATTTTGGTTCAGGTATGATGCAGTGACTTATTTAAAGTATCTGGATTCATTGAGAGCGTCGGAGAGTTTTCGCTCTGTATGGATATTTGCAGAGTCCAGTTATAAGATCTTTGAGTACGCAAAAAAACGGGTTTATCACTTTGGGAGGTCAAATGGTGAAACTTTAACTACCCCAACTAAGAGCGTGAAATCCAAAAAGAGGAAGTTGGATTTTAATAACAAGGATAAAGAAGGTGAGGATCTTGTGTTCAGTTTTTAAATGTTAGTGATGTGAATATCTATATATTACGTGTTATAAGTTCCCATCTCTCGCAACCTTTACTAATTCTGAAGTGTCCAAAATTTAGTAATATTTTCGCATTTTAGCATAATTTCTGATTCTTATTATTTTCATGTAGGTGTAACCATTTTTCTCTGTTTTGATGTAGATTCCCAGGTTACGAACACCAATGGTAAAGTAGTTTTGGAGGAAGTCTTGGAGGAGGCACCAAAGTGGAAGGTCTTGCGTGTGAGTGAGTGAGTCCCACTTTTGAATGTGTTACCGAAAGTTTTCAGGATGATAATAGCATTGTTTTAGTTGCATGCAAAGATGAACACTCTTGCGTGCAGCTTGAAGAGTGTATAAAAAGCAG
>BQNB010177552.1:0-12955 GCA_026074375.1 Tanacetum coccineum
AAAACCCCCGAAACGTAAAAAAAAATATTATTCGGGAAAAAATTAGCCCCGCCGCAACGCGCGGGTTCTTTTGCTTGTTTATAAAAATTCGTTGCTAATATATCAAAACTATGTAATTGGCTATCATATGAACTTAACTCTCCTTATTTTATCAAGATTAGTTAATTGTTATATAATATAAATTTTGTTAAAAAATAAATGACGAAGTGAGTTTTAAACCTTCGATGACGAACAAAAATAAATGACGAAATGAGTTTTAGACATTTGGAAACTACTCATTTGGTTGCGCTGCCCCAAACTAACAATATCCAAACTACTATAATTCATTGTATATGGGGGTGAGCAAAAGAAACCGAACCGAAAACCGAAAAAACCGAACCGAAAAAACCGACCGAAACTAAAAACCGATGATTCGGTTTTTAATTTTTCAAAACCCGAAAAATTTCGGTTCGGTTTTGGTTTTTGTCCAAAAACTTAACCGTAAAAACCGAACCGAACTGAACCAAACCAATTTTATAATAATATATAATTAATGTAATATAAATAAATAAATAATAAATCAAAATTTTAAATTTATATATATTTTATGGATGAAATTATAATATATGCATTATGTTAATGTTTATATATGTGTTTGTCGTGTACGTGTGTTTACTTGACAATATATCGTTACATATGTGACAATGATCATACTATGTGTATTTTCATATCCACGTGTGTTTCTCTCATTTATATGTGTATAATTGTATAATTTTGTGTAAACATTATTAGGATAATATTGACAATTTTTTTTATATAAAAATAACCAATTTTCTATGTAAAACAAGTTTATTAATATAAATTAGCCACAACCAAATATAAACGGGTTGAAACCGAAAAAACAGAAAAACCGAACCGCAAAAACCGAGAAACCGAAAAAACTGAACCGCCAAAAACTGAGCGGTTTCGGTTTTTGGTTTTATAAAAACCGAATATTTCGGTTCGGTTTCGATTTTAGCCAAAACCCGACCCAAACCGAACCGTGCACACTCCTGGTATATGCTTTTAGATATGTACCCACCTTTGGTTACAATCTTCACCAATGTGGGATATTTAGGCCCCTTATCAAGTCTCTCTAGGTTCCAACATCTATAACGGTCTTTTTGAGGTTGGATGACTTTTCGATTTCATTGACTAAGTCGTGTCCAATTTGCACTTCTTTAAGATTGAGGCATTTAGTTTACGAAATATTGTTACATAAGGGATTAATGACATATTTCCACTTTAGGATATTGAAGTCATATCCATATTGTAAAGTAAAAATTAATTGCTTGAAAATGTATTATAATTGTTGCCTTTTACTATTAAATCAACAAAAAGTTTGAATTCAAATTTTTCAGTGCCTTTAACCATGTAAAATGATCATTCCCCTGGTATTATTGATACAGAGGGTAAAATGGTAATAGAACATACACAAAACCACCTATAAACTAAGGGTGCGTTTGGTTGATGGGTTTTGGACTTGAAGAATGAGCCCAACGTTATAAAATAAGTTTGGTAGGCGTTGGTGGTTTTAAATTTAGGAGTATCACCTGAATATTTGCTTTGTTCAATTCCTTATGCACTAGCTTGGATTTTGAAAATATTACCTTGAAAAATGAGCTACTTTTCTTCTCAGCCACACATTTGTGTCCATCAACTACTATTTGTACGAAAATGACAATATTTGGTGGACATTTTCTAGTTAATATATTTAAAAATAAGAAACATTATATTAGTTATATATTTTATCAATTTTATTTTTTATTCAAATTTATATCAGATCCAAATTCAAATCCTAACCCTAATCATAATCCAAATCCAAAACCAAAACCCATCAACAAACCAAACGGGCCGTAAAATAGTAAAATTAAAAGTATTATGACCCGGGTCTTTCTAAGTTTGTCAATAAATAGCTCATATGGACGTTGAATCAAAGTGAAGGTATTACGCCAACGAGTAATGGTTTTTAGTCAGAAAATTATACGTCATTCAACAATCAGCCTTTTTATTTGTTAGAAACTAACAACAGATATGTTATTTCATAATATTTTTTTTATTGTAATTTGTATTGTTATTTGAATAAACGAAAAATAATGTAGTTTGAAACAAATAATTAAGAGAGGTGATTTGCACACTTCTTCTTTTGATTGGGGCACTAAAAAATATAGTGAGTTTTTTAGTTTTCTAGTTTTCTATAAATATTCACGATTTGAGTTTTTTAGTTTTCTATATTCTATAAATATTCACGATTTTGATAACTTAACTTGATGCTTTTAAATTCGACCGCGAAGCTAAATTTTTACATGTTTCAACACAAAATATGATCATGAATCTTAAGTATACCCGACACAATAATGCAACTATAATATAAAACATATACAATATCAAGTGCATATCTAACAATAAGAATACCAGCCTTTCAAAGTAAATTTCAATGGTTCGAATATGACGAGGATAAAATTAATCCCCTTGTCGGCTCAGATGTTCACTTGAGCCGATTTTAGACTACCTAAAAGAGTAGTTTTGCTGAGATTAGTTGGCTCATAATGTCGAGTTAGAAAATAGGTAAATCAAAAGAAAAAAAATTACTAATTATCCTCAAGTTCATATAATATATAAAAGATAAGAATCTACTCTTTTTATATGATTTCGATAATACTCTATAACAACAGAAAAAATAAAAATCATACATATATTTAAAAAGAATAATGTCTAATCCGGGATACCTAAAAATGTAGCTTCGATGGGATTAGTTGGCTCACAATATCGAGTCCGAAAACAGGTAAATCAAAAGAAAAAAATACTACTAATTATCAAGGTTGCAAAAATCGCTAGGCACTAGCTAGGCGGCCAAGTACCGCCTAGCGATTAATCGGTTAGATGGGGATTAATTGGCGATTAATCGGATTGGACTTTTTATATATAAAATTATAAAACTTTGAAAGTATATGCCTAATTTTCCCGATTTAGCCGATTTTGTCCGATTTGGCCGATTAATCCACGATATGTCTGATTTCCATCCATAATCGAGTTGGCCGATTTAGTCGACTTTTGTCCGATTTATGCCCGATTTGGCCAATTTTTATCCGATTAATCGGTATGGTGACCAAATTTTGACCAAAACGATTAATCGGCCGCCTAGACCGATTTTTACAACACTCCTAATTATCTTACTACGTAATATATAAAAGATTTCATAAATTTGTTCTCTTCATATGATTTTGATAATAATATATGCAGAACTTATAAAACAGAAAAACTAAAAATATATATTTAAAAAATACTCCATCCGTCCCAAAATTATTGTCCCCTATTGACTGTTCAAGTTTTTTTCTTCCAACTTTGACCTTAAATATTTTTGTTTGTGTTATATACTATTTGATGAAAATCATAACTATAAAAATATATTTAAAAACCAATTAATTCATATACTTTTTATTAAGTATTATATAACAAAAATAAAAATATTTAAGATCAAAGTTAGAATAAAAAGACCCAAAAAGTCAATAGGGGACAATAATTTTGGGACGAATGGAGTACATAATGTATAAGTCATGTACGTGCACATGCATTAAAACTAGTAACTATGACATGTTACAAAATTTGGCAAAAGTTTATAAAACAGAAAAAAATAGAAATATGATTTCAATAATATAGACGAAATGTATTTTAATCCGCGAGAAAAGGCCTTGAAAAGTAGCTTACTTCTTGGGCACCTTTCAAGGTAGTTCACACGTATCTAAACACATTTTATTCAAGTTTATTATTGATTATGTGATCCTATTAATATACGAACTTTTGTTTACAACTTTCACCGATGTGGGACAATTCAAAAACATTCCGAACACTCGTTCCCAACGTTCTTTACAAGCTTGGATAACTTTTCGAGTTCATAACTAAAATAGAAGTCATGACCAATTTGATCTTCTTTAAGAATGATGTATGTTAACGGGGATTCATGGTAGAATTTCACTTAAGCTTAAGAGGTGATCTCTTATATAGTTTTGAGATAATTGTTTTTTTTTTTTGAACAGCAGCTTTATTAAACGACTAGCAAGGAGCTAGAATTAGACAATTATAAGATACAGGTTTTTGAATTAGACAATTAACAGATACAGGTTTTTGAAGCCAATCGATCCATTTGAACGAGGCTTTACATCTAAACTTACACCAATAATAAAGAATTAAAACAATGTATATCAAAAAATCCACGCCCTGCGAGGAGTATCCTTCCGAAAAGAATCTGGTTACGGAACTCCAACCGAACCACCATAAACAATAGAAGATAGCCTTCGCACACCGATTTAAAATTTGCCTGAAGCCTAAAGAGCTACCAACCAAGGTGTTCATCCTCATAAGAATAAACATCAACGTATTCCCATTCCACCAAGACGATAATTATTCCGAGCCCAACTGCTCTAACCAAATTACATTGGAAAAAAAATATGATAAGAAGATTCCGCCCCACTCGTTACAAATAGGAGCAAACTATCGAGTCCATTATCATACCAACAGCGACGAGATAATATTCATTCTAGGTGGGCATGGCCATCCATTTTTAATTTTCCCAAGCCATGATGTTCACCTAAGAGGGCACATAAAAAAGATTTAACCCATCTCAATAAGCCGATGAAATAACAGAAAAAAAACAATTAGCAACAATCACATTGCCGAAATAGCACTTCACCGAAAACTCCCCTGAATTTTCAAGCGACCAAACGTACCTGTCAACAGCAGATGGGAGGGTAATCGTGCTAACCAACCTGGAGAGATTGTCGAGTTGAAATTCTTCCACACCACTTCTTGGATTCCGACGAAATGAGTTAACTAAACTGTAATCAATCAGTTTCGTGTGAATAGTTACATTCTGATGCCTCTCCAACGAGTTACAACGAGGGAATACAATCTTTCAGAACGCCTTCAATTATGCCATTTGTCTTCCCCAAAACAGTATTGTCTCACAATTTGCCCCTAACTTGGATCCGAATATAATCAAATATGTTGACACCTTGATTCTGTAACTTCTTCACTTCCTGCACAATAGAGGTCCACGTAGATCGAAAACCCCTTCTCACACCAGTGATCAAACCCCCTTCAGGACCATGAATGACCTTAATCACTCTAAACCATAACAAAGATTTATGTGCAAAAAATCGCCAAGAACCATTTTGCACATTAAGCCTCTATTAAGCGCATAAAGACTGGAAACCCCCCAAACCCCCTCATTCTTAGCTGTGAGAAACCTGTTCCAATTCACCCATGATGCTTTTTTTAACTTCTATGATCGTGACAAGGAAAAAATAACTCCGAATGGATTCCAGAAATGGATGAATCACTCGAAGGACTTTTATATATAGACATATGGAAGAGCGGCGTCGATCCTAACTCCGATTTAAGAAGAGTAAATCGACCCACCAATAGATAACGTATTTAACTTTTCCAATACTGACAAACGGGTACTTTGATTTAAGCAATGACCTTCATTCAAGCGTAGCCACTCTAGACATAAATTTCACCAACTTTTGTTACTAAATAAAGGAAAGGAGGTATTGAGAACAAGACACCCAAGTTTAGACAGCCAGCAACTCTCCTTAATTCTTCAGCGTCCACGTGAATACCCATAAATCTTCTTTTGCATAAATTTATCCGAAGACCAGAGACACGATAAAAGCATTCCATCACATGAACAAGGGTGTCAATATTAGAATCATTCCATTGCCCAAGAAATATTGCATCATCCGCATAGAATAGATGTGAAATATTTAGCGATGAGCTAAGCTTAATACCAGTAAACATGCCCACGTCCACCACACGTTGAAACGATATATGTAAGCTTTCCATTACAAGGATAAATAAAAAAGGGGATAGCGGATCACCTTGCTTTAGACCTTTGTAGAATTGGAATTCCTCCGTAGGACTCCCATTGACAAGAATTGAGCCTTTAGACGAATTAAGGCAGTTTTGAATCCATCCTCTCCATTTGATACCAAAACCAAATTTTACCAATATATCATCCAAGAAATCCCATCGAACCGAATCGTATGCTTTCTCAAAGTCGACTTTGAAAATAAGGGATTGTTTTTTCCTCCTACGACACCATTGCATAATCTCATTAAGGATAAATGGACCGTCAAGGATTTGTCTCTCCGATATGAAAGCCGATTGAACCTCATTTACAATATCCCCAAGAACACCAACAAGACGATTAGTCAAAATTTTGGCGATAATCTTATATATACTCCCAATCAAGCTAATAGGGCGAAAATCCTTAACCATGTTGGCATCGGGATTCTTTGGGATCAAAGCAATAAACGTCGAATTACATCCCTTTGGGATTTCACCACATGTGAAAAAGTACTTAATCGCCTCAAAAACATCGTTTTCAATAGTCGACCAAAAGTGTCGATAAAATCCAAATGTGAAACCATCTGGACCCGGTGATTTGTCTGTTCCGCAATCCCACACCGCCCTTTTGACCTCTTCTTTAGAAACCATACACTCAAGGTCTTTCTGCTGATCAGTCGAAAGTGAATTCGGAAAAGGCATATCAATATGAGCATTCTGATCCGGAGGCTTATCAAACCTGTTTCGAAAGTGCTGAAAGAATTCATGTTTCACAGCCTTCGGATTATCAGTCCACTTGTTTATGTAAACCTGTATATTCATCTTAGGTCATGCTGAATAAGAAGTACCTTGTTTATGTAATTTTTTATTGTTAGAAAAGCAAAAATATATATTAACAAATACAACAAAAGCCCAAACACTAAATAAAATGCAGGAACCACAACCACCAACATCACCCAAACGAGAACTAATACGGAAACGATCACTCGAAGACTAAATCTTTGGCAATTATAATGATAAAATTAAACTCGTGTGAATTTCAATCTTACTACAGATGACCTCAATCCATTCGAGTATGAGGAAGTTGGTCATGTGACGTTATGCTGGCTTGTATGCAAAAATTTCTTAAATTAATGTATATGTGTAAAAATCATCCATTTAAAATCTATACTATATATTAAGACAAAATTATTTTGATAAGATTATGAACATAGAAAAGTCAGTTCTGTATATATTACACTACAAGAAAAGGAAGCTTTTAGGACGTTTCTGTAGGACACTTTTTTGAATGAGGTCCTATAAAACGTTTTATAAGACCAATTAAATTTTGAGTCATATTACAGTGGCTTTTAATAGGACACTTTATGTGTGGATCCTATTAAGCTAATTTACTGGACACTTTTTTAGTATTGTCTCATTATGATATAACATAATAGGACATTTGATATAAAGGTTCCATTATATTACATCTTATAGGACGCTTATTCTGTTTGGTCTTATTAGATTAAAATTTAACGTGACACTTAATTTATGGGTCCTATCAGATCTAATTTGATAGGACATTTATAGTATATAGGTCCTATTAGATCGAATTTTATAAGACACTTATCCGGCTAGGTATTAATGTATTATTATGATTGAACATAAAAAGTCATTTGAGCAGAAAATCTTTACAACTTGATGTTTTACTTGCTTATTTTATGTGTGTTAATAAATTAACCTTTAAAAGAGACCAATCTTCAAGTCATAATTAGCGAACACGCCATTTGGTTCATTGGCGATAAGTTCGTGTTATGTTTTTTCTTTAACGTAATGTGTTTGTACAACAGACGTCGGGAACAAAATATGGTTGAACTCAATCATCATTTGTGAACAATAGACGTCGTGACCAAGATTACACATATTATGATAGACTTGCTTCATTCTATTGAGGTCAAGCCTATTATACATTGAGATCATTTTATGCAATAATATGTTTGTTGGTTTTGACACCGAGGCAATATGAAATAACGAATATAAGTTTATATCATATCATTGATAATACCACACCGTTCCCATACTGGAGGCTAAAAGTCATTAATTATTTACACTAGAAACAATTCATGTCATCTTATAAATTTAAGTAACACGTGAATGTATAAACATAAAACAATAAGAATTGAAAAACAAAAACTACATGTTAGACATAAGGACAAAGGGTGTAAATGAGCTGCTTGTGAGCTACTCAGGATCGACTAAATAGAAGCAATAAACGAGTCAAGCCTTAACGAGACCGATATCGAGTTTGAACCATGTCCTTGGCTCAATAAACGAGCCCAAGCTTCATACCGCAAAGATTACGATTTAAAGTTGGGTCACTAACAGGTTCACTATCAGAATCAAGCATGGACTCAATGTCAACAGGAGTCCGACACGAGTTACAAGTCTACATACGAGCTCGCTCAAGAACTTCCTTCATAAATTTTGACTGTGACATCACTATCTACATCCAGAAAGATCCATATGTATATCACCATCTACATCCAGAAAGCCGTATGCTTTGGAATAAGCTTGTACAGTTTGGGAAGGGGTTTTGATTGATAAAAAAGAAGATTCTACTTCAACTGATATACCCTTAGGCACGACCATGCATAACATAGAAATCATACTTGGAAAGGGTGAACAATTAGTTAGCAGCGGGTGTTGTATCGAAACTGATTGCAAAAGAAGAGGCTTTTCTTGGACCGTCTCCCTTTTAGATTGAATCTCTCTTCGCGTGGTATGGATATTCCGGCCATCTCTTGTCTTTCTTGCAATGCCAATGTTGAATCTGCTAATCATGTTTTCTTCGAATGCGACATTGCTACCGATATGTGGAAGCTCGTTTTTAGATGGTGTGATATTCCTCTTTTTCAAGCTTCTTCTTGGGATTCTTTCAATGATTGGATCATCTCTTGGCATGCAATCAAAGAGAAAACACAGTTCTATGTTATTACTTACTTCGGTTCATTGGGGTGCTTTGGAGAGATACCGAAATACGCGTCCACGTTTAACCTCTCAAAACCGTTGAGGAAAAGTGATCTATATCTATTCCGATAATGTTCGTATTCTATTCATTTTTCGTGTCTTCAAAAGGGACCATATGAATTTATCCTTGGAATGACTGGCTTTATGTATCCCCTTTCGATCGACGTGTATGGCAATGGTTAGACTGCTTTTGGTTTTTTCCTGAAGCTGCGTTCAAGTTCCGCATGGTTGGCGAACCGGTACGCCAAGGTTTTTTCGTTTGGCAACTTCGTAACGGTTTTAGCGCGATGGTTTTCTTCTTTTCAATCCTTTCTCATACTTGTTTGGTTTCATCAAAAATCCATCCAGAAGTGAAAACCAGTGGCTCGGCTTCCGGGATGGGGGGTTTTTCTTTTGCCGAAGTGAAAACTGATCCGTCGGCCTTCGTGTCAAAAGTTTTTTCATCCCTTTTGATTCTTTTCGCAGTTAAAGTCTTGATGCATAACATAGAAATCATACTTGGAAAGGGTGAACAATTAGTTAGCAGCGGGTGTTGTATCGAAACTGATTGCAAAAGAAGAGAAATCGACAAGTTCAAATATTTAATTTGTTAAATATATTTGTAAATTTTAGTGAAAAACATTAAGATGATTTTCTCCAAAAGTTACATCTTTGTGAAGACTCGTCGGGCTATCGAGTCGAGCTCGAATAAGATCTTATACATTAGTTTTAGTTGAAATTGTTAGGTATCAAAGTAGTCCTTGATTTCGGTATTCGGGTTGTTACACGTCATGTAATTTATAAACACGTGCCACTTCAGTTAGTCAAATAAATTACTCGCTTAGTACGGTTTAGTTTCAGGTTGGTACCCGCATGTCGGATTACTCGCTTAGTACGATTTAATGTCAGGTAGTCAAATGAATTACTCTCCCCGTGATAGATAGTTTAAATCTTTCAAGTAACCGAATTGAACCGACCTGTAAACACATTGTTGAGTTTAAAAATGTGCCAAGTATATAAAAGATCTTTGTTAAAAGAAAAATATAGAGTAAACAACAAAAATCATCTCTGTGGTTTGTATTTTGTGGCACTAATCATCCCTAGCCGATACTATTGGCACTAATTATCCCTAGCCGATACTATTTGCCGAACTTTTCACCATTTATGGATGATTAGAGCCAATAATATCAAACAAAAAGTTTTGCAAAAATCATCACTCATAAGGGATGATTTTGCCGGACGTTTCACACTTTATGGATGATTAGTTTCGTTCCACTTTTGGTCTAAAAGACATAGTTTCGTTACACTTTTGGTCCAAAAGACATAGTTTCGTTTCACTTTTAGTCCAAAAATTTTAGTGCAAATTCACGGGATTGGACTAAAAGTGGACCGAAACTATGTTTTTGGACCAAAACCAAACCTTTTTTGAATTTTAGACCAAAAGTGAACTCGCACCAAACCACAAGGACCAAAAATGTACTTAACTCTAAAAAATATAAAAGAGTCAACATAAGGACTTGTTTTGTCAATTATCATCTTCTGTAACTCACCAAAATTGGGGGGAATATAAACCCGTCAATTGATTTAGCAAAATTAAAACCTCTGATTGATTTTGATGCTACGAAATTAAAGGATCCACGTTCTTCATCCTCCTTTAACATTAATATTATTGATTACACTCAACTGACAAATGGTTTGGGTGTAGAACTCGAACCTTAAATTGAAGCTAGGGTTTCACTTTGTATCCAATATTCGAAGGTAAAATTTCATTCGCCCATTTAAATTGATAATATAACCTTGTTTACTTTGTAAGTTATATCAATTTGTTGAAAGTTAATTGAGTTCCTACTTTGAAGTTTGCCTATGTGTGTATTTTTCCAAAGAACATAGTTAAAACACATATAATTTTATTGTTTTAACTTTTGTATTAGATTATGGTTGAATTGTTACCTGATGTTTTAATGTTTTAATTAGATTAATAAAACCAAATAAATTAGTGCTAACTAGGGAATCACCCAAACAAAAAACACTTTAGAGTGCGTTTGGTTTGCTATTAGTGATCATATCAGAATGGGTTTGATTATGTTAAGGAATATGAATGGGTAATGTTGTTTAAAAGATGTTGGTTATAATCTTGACGTCACTTTGGATAAGTTGTTATCAAGCCTTGCTAACATGGGTACGGAATTTGTGAGATAGGTGGTGTGGGTTCTGAAATTTGTCGTTCTAACAAAACATGGGTACAAAACCCCCGGTACCAGCCCATAAAAAACAAGTGAATCAATTGCTTTTAAACAATCTGTCATGACACCATACACCCAAAGTGCCTTGAAACTTACATTATTTGAGTGTGCAAATAGTTTCAAAAGTGCTTGATTATTTATCGAATATCTACCATACCTTTAATAAATGACAAATACACCTTGTTGTACCTGAAGCATGATTGCCGATATTTGTTGCTGATGCCAATGGATAAATGAGTAATTGTGACATGAAAACTATGCAGATAAATGTACTTTTTCAGTTTTCACTGGATGTTAGAGTAACAAGGCTCTCTTCTTTTGATCATTATTCATTAGTCATACTAGATATCAGGCATCTTTATTGGCAATTTTTTTCGACAATTTTTGTTTTCGTTGTTATATAAGGAACATGCCCTCAGTTTGTTTATATATTTTTGGTTGCAGGTATAAAGCAAAATAAATATGTAGCCACAGGATCCATGGAGGAACTATGGCAAGCTTTCTTTGCCAATTCTGTAGATTGATGGGATAACAGGAAAAACAAGGTATGCATATGATACTTACTGCACATCTTTGTTTATTCATGCAGCAATTACAGTTGGTAAATGGTATAGATCGAGCGGGTCTGGTAGGGGGTCATAAATGTGTCCATGTGGGGGGAAGAATCGTTCTGAATCTTTGGCAGCTGGTTCGCGGTGAGGTTAAGCTTAACATATATACTGCTCAGGCAGCGGCAGAAGCTGTCCTTAGAAGGAAAATTCCGCATATTCATTGCAGAACATTGTCAAACTGGTTTGCTAGTGGTCCTGGAAAATCAAGATATCGATGTATAGAATATGTTTTAGAGAGGGCAAAGCTGAACTTTCAAGTGATGAACCAGCTCGATATGGTATGTGGAGTATATGGTTCTTAACCTTTTTTTATGTTCTTTTTTAGATTTAATTTTGATGCCTTCATGGTGCATTCTGGTTGAGTCTTACTGTACTTTCATAGTTTAGGGTACAATCATCTTCTTTTGCAACACTTCTTGAAATTGACATCATGCTTTACTACCTGTGTCTACGCAGATAACTCGGACATCAGAGCTTGCCCGTGTATTTGGTATAGATTTCTTTTCTCTTAGAGGTTCCCAGTACCATGTAGAATCAATGTTGGTCAGATTGGCTCACACATAAAACTATTATGCAATTTCTTCGGGAAGCCAACAGGTTTTTGCTTAATCTTCTTCTATCTAAAGTATCAATCTTTCATTGTTTTTCTTGTATCTGAAATAGCTTGACAGTAAGGTAAATTTTTGTCACTAGGTTGCATATCAACCAGCAATGGAATGTGTGCCACTTGTTATGGAGCCATAGTCTGGCTTCTATGCAGACCCAGTTATCATTTTAGATTTTCAGTCTCTCTATCCATCAATGGTCATTGCTTACAATCTCTGCTTCTGTACATGCCTCGCTGCAAAGCCAAATACACTTGGTGTTAGTTCATATACACCAGACCTGGAAGTACTACAGGGATTGAAGCATGAAGTTCTACTAACTCCAAATGGTGTAATGTTTGTGCTTTCAAAGGTAGTTATTGCTTCAAATCTTCTCCAGCTAAAGACATATTGCATCTGATCACAATTTCATTAATTCTTCTATTCAATCATTTGACTTTTTGACATAAAATTGAGTTATTTGTTCTATGCTTTACTGTACCCTGATACTAATGATCTTTTATATTCAATTTTTTTCATCTGCCATTATTCAGGTCCATAGAGGTGTTCTACCACGGTTACTTGATAAAATATTATCGACGCGGATAATGGTTAAATAGGCAATGAAGAAGTTGTCTCCTTCAGATAAAGTGCTTCATCGGGTATG
>BQNB010177553.1:0-12955 GCA_026074375.1 Tanacetum coccineum
TATAGCATTAAAATGAATTTATTTAAGCTTTTATGCATTTTTCTTTCATTAGGGGCATTTTGGTCATTTTACTCTTATTGTGATTTTTAGGTTTTACAACTTTCCAGTGGCCGGTCCTGTAAATAGGGTGCCAGTCCCGGATATATTATGGATCGGCCCTATAATTCATGGACCGTCCACTGTTGGACGTCAGAATTTGCCCAGTTTGCTTGTTTTTCAAATCTGTAGAAAAAGGTGATGACTAGGGTGGCTAACAGCAGCAAATCCTATATCTAGAATCAAGAAATTTTGCTAAATATCAAAATCTAGTGGGAAATATTTTTAGCATACATGGATTAAAAAGTTATAGAATAAGCATGCATTCATATATAAACAAGTGAATAAGCCGAGATAAGAAAGGTCATGTGATAATCCATTTTTAAGCATAATAATCCAATGAGTGTACATAATCACTCAAAATCCTAACCAAGCATAATAACCATATGTTATGTCTAACCAAGGCATGCAAATTTTAAGTCTAAAAATAAACTAGTACGACCACAATATAAATAAGTATGTAGTGCATAATTAAACTATATAATCAAATTGTTTTTGAAATGTTCCACTCATTTCTTCTTCTTGTTCCACAACTGCTTGAACGCCTTCCTGATTGACTTAAGCCCACCCCAATGCTCCCTATGCAGTTGCTCTTGTCGATTCATCATCGAAGTTTGTCGGGTGAAAAGGTTTTCTATGTTTTGTTCATGAGGGGAGTTAGGGGGTGGAGAAGATTTGAGGAACATCTTGAGGCAAATAATTATTATAGGTGGTAGGAGAAGGAGTATTGACTCGAGAAGTGCCTTCGTCAATCTTAGTCTCATCATCGTCTACTTAACGAGAGCATGAGCCGTGATCAAAGGTAGAGGAAGAAGAAGTGGAATGACGAGCTCTTTTGACACCTATGTCTTTCCTTGGTTTACGCTGTCGTGGCGCACCAAGATAAAGCATGACAGTATCAACAAGGATGCACTGATGACTAAAAGATTAGGATACTCAGCCATGACATGTCTAAACCGATATGTCAACAACATGCCATAAGACAAGATGTATCCATGACGACTCCTAACACACTTGATTCGTTTAGCAATGAAGAAAGCAAGATTGTATGGAATGGAATTTGCAACACAATAGAGCATGTGAGCAAGACATGCCAGAATATGATCCCGGTTACCACCAAGGTCGGTGATCACTCCTTTGATAAGTCCAATATGTTCAGTTAGTTCAGTTTGGATGAAAGTTCTGATGTCCTCATGAGTGGAAAGCTCAGAATGATAAGGACCAGACGGGTATTATTCTCTTAATAGTGCATCAAGAGACCATTCGTCCGTGAAGGAGCATTGTCCTTCAGAAGGAATATCAAGAATTTTAGCAAATTTAGAAAGAGTATAGGAAATGAATTTTCCTTGGATGATAAAAATGATTGACATTTTACCGTTCTTGTTGTTGGAAAGTTGGACTTGACTATAAAACTCTAATATGAAACGAGGAACTATGGACTCATTTACCAAATAAAGACAATCAAAGTCGATACTCCTGAGTATAGCTCTGAGGTTGGATCCTCAAAACTAGCTTCAACAACCCGACTCTCATGAATATGAACGTTATTTACAACGTTAACAGTAAAAGTTACCATAGTGTCAAAGGTATTGTACTTCCGTCGGAAATAAGGGACTGTAAGAACGGGTCATTTGATGTGACGATGCCAATTTAAACGAGCATTATCACCTATCACAACAACACCAAAAATAAACAATATATTAAATATATTATATATATATAAATATAGTATATATATATAATATATATATATAAATATATAAAGTATATATATTAGTACGAGATAAAAATGTCAAAAAATAAATCATAGTGTGTGTCTATATGCAACCAATGTGGACGTGTGGTTAGTTCGACTCTAAAATAAATCCTATGAGATAACCCAAACGGTCCTTGATTCAATTTTGCTCAACCGAATATGTCGAAAAATATATATTAGTTATATATTTCGGCAGCAATCATGAGTTCGTCATGTATGCATGCGAAAACGTTTTAGAGTGTATTAACAATGCACGAAAAATAGTTTCATGATAATCCTAATCGTGAGAAATTTTTTGAAAATGAATTGAGCGTTTTGTAAAATTTGAAAATTTCTACTATCTTCAATTATGCAAATCCTACATCTACGGGAATCATATTAGCTATACATTGCCTAATTCTAATCCTAATTTGAAAATATTATCACCCGTTTACTTGTTTTCACCCATTTTAAACCTGAACCACCTATCAATTATTGTTAGTAACTCTTAGAACAAGTCTTATAAACCTTAATCTATCATTACAAGTCAAATGTATACGAAATCTAAGCATAAAAACTCAAACCGTGCCCTAACCCACTTCAAATGAACCCGCACCTAGTTTCCCTCTAAATGACCCATTTTAAACTTTAACCATGCAATCCAAGCACCTCAATGATGCTAAGCACTCATTTGAGTCCTTGGTCACAAAATTGGCCGCATCTCTTTCTTTTCCTCCACTTCAGCCGCGACACCACAAGGATGATCCACATCCTTCTCTTTAATTTCTGGCTTACATACTCACTACCTAGCCTCTCCAACTCAGTCCTTAGCTCCTCCACATCACCCCCCACCTATCCTAAAATTGGGCATTAAGTTTCTTGGGCTCCAAGGTGAATTTCGACTATAAATAGGGACAAACACCTTTCATTCTAACTCATCCCCCACATCTTCTTCTATAACCCATACTAGCAACATATCCCTGCTCAAGAAGCTTCTAATAAGTCCCAAGAATAATAATAAAGAGAAAGATTAAATCCTTAAAGCCCCGAAGAAGAAAAACCTAGGCGTACAAAGCGTTTCTACCCATTTCGACCCGTTTTGATTTCTAGCTTAACGAATCGTTATTTTAAACTTTCGTTACGTTAAACCTTCATATTTTAGCTTATTCTAATAAGCTATAATCTGCAAATATCTTTTGGAATGTTAAAATAAGCTTGCATGGCCATTCAGACTTGTTTTGTAAATATTTTCCATGCAAGGGGTATATATTGAAACTTTCTGAAACTTATAACTAAAGAGACTGAAAATGTCATTTTATCAAAGTTATAACTATAGGGGTCTATTATGTCACTTTCCAAAGTACAAGGTTTACTTTGTACATCTTTTAAACTAGAAGGACCAAACTTGTAAAAGTGAAAACTCCAAGGGTATATTTTGCCATTTTTCATTCTTAAAGGTCTAAAATGTAACATTTTGAAAAAGTATAAAAATATGTTCAAAACATTATAAGACATAACTTTAATTAACGCTTGACGTGCTTATCATTTCCAGTTATTGAGCAAAACACATAATCTCCCGTATGATAAGATTCTGCATATACTATAGTTTCTATGCCGATTCGCTTATGATACCATAATCCTAAGTGCGTAGTGCCTTTAATGTATCGGAAGATACGCTTAACCGCTTCAAGGTGAGAGGTTTGGGGAGTCTCTTGGAAGCGTGCACAAAGGCAGACACTAAACATGATATCGGGCCTACTTACCATTAGGTATAATAAACTACCTATCATACCTCTATACTTAATATTGCCTATGGACTCACATTCTTCATCTTTTGTGAGTTTTGTATCCGAGGACATAGGAGTTTTCATTAGTTTAGAATCTTCTAAGCCAAATTTCTTAAGCATTTCTTTAATATATAGATTGATTAAAGAAAAAACTTATTCTAATGTTTTTTTGTAATCCAAGGAAAGAATTTAAAGTTCACCCATCCATGCTTATTTCAAACTCATCCGTGCATGATTATAGCAAAGATCATCAGTAACAACCACTTGACAAGTTGAACCGAATATAATGTCGTCGACATATATTTGAACAATGACTAGATTTGAACCTTTTTTCTTTGTAAAAAGTGTGTTATCTACCATTCCCATGTTATATTCATGATTAATAAGAAAAGCTTGTAATCTATCGTACCAAGCTTTAGTAGCTTGTTTAACACCATACAAAGCTTTCTTAAGCTTGTAAACATGATTAGGTTTCTTGAAATCAATGAATCCCAGAGGTTGTGCCACGTATAACTCCTCATTGATAAAACCATTTAGAAATGCACTTTTTACGTCCATTTGGAATAATTTAAAATCTAAGCCACATGCATAAGCTAATAAGATCCTAACTGACTATAATCTAGCTATCAGAGCATAAGTCTTGTCATAATCAATACCTTCTTGTTGATTATAACCTTGTGCTACTAGTCTAGCCTTATTCCTAGACACGATGCCATTTTCGTCAAGCTTATTTCTAAATACCTACTTAGTTCCTATAATCATCATAGACTTAGGTTGTGGTACTAACTCCTAAAAGTCATTTGAAATGAATTGATTTAATTCTTCTTGGATTGCAATTATCTAACTTTCATCTTTCAAAGCTTCACCTATATTCTTAGGTTATATAGTTGATATAAAACAAAAGAAATTACTCTATGTTTTGGCTTGTCACCGTAAGAGTTCTTTGGTTAAGGTTTTATAATGAAATTTTTAATGTATGATATCTTAGATTTCTTAATTATATGAGACGATTTTGTCAATTTCTCAATTTATCCTCAATGTCATTTCTAAGTTTTTTTTTTCGGTAACCTTAATTGCTTCTTCTTCATCTAAATCATCATCCATCAAGGGTGAGGTTTTAGATAGGAGAGGAGTTTCATCGAATATCGTGCTGAGTGATTCTTTGATTTTCATTGTGTGTTTGTTTAGGATAATGTAGGCTTTACTATTTTGAGAGTAACTTAGGACAACACCTTCGTATGACTTTGGGTCAAACTTGGTGAGGTAGTCTTTTATGTTTAGTATGAACATTATCATCCAAATACTTGAAGTAATAAGAGTAGGTTTTTGACCTCTAAGAATTCATAATGTGTAGTTTCCTAAGATGGATCTAATCAGGAGGGGATTTTGAGTTAATTATGTAGGTTGATGTAACAACGGCATTACACCAAACGTTTATAGTAACTATGTGTTCGTTTATCATCGATCTACTTAACTCTTGTAAGTCCATATTTTTTCCTTTCTACAACACATTTGATTGTGGAGTGTGACGAGCCAAAAAAGAAGTATCGTGTAATTCCCTTGGTATTACAAAAACTCCACAAATTAGCTTATTAACAATTACTCTATCGGGTCCGCCTTAATTGAGACTATTAGACATCCTAATTTATTTTGTATTTTCCTACTAAAGATTTCAAATTGCTTAAAAGCCTCGGTTTTGGTTTTAAGTAATCTTGTCCAAGTGTACCTAGAATAGTCATCTACTATTACTAAGGTGTAGAGGTTTCCTCTGTAACTCCGTACGGCGGGATGACCAAAGAGATCCATGTGTAGAGGTTCTAAGCATCTAGTCATTGAGATCATGTTCTTAGCTTTGTGGCTAGCGTGAGCTAGTTTTCCAATTTTAGAAGCATCACAAAAGTGTTGATGAAACTTAAGTTTGGGTAAATTTCTAACTAGTTTTTTAGATGCTAACGATTGAATTAAACGCATATTTGTGTGACCTAATCTCCTATGCCACAAAGTGGAGTTTTTGTCAATCGTTGTAAGACAAATTTTATTACTTTACATTTATTATCACATATTTGACTAACACTTAGCAAATTAAATCAGAAGTTATCTACATGCTCAACATTTGCTATATTTAGGGAGTCATGAGAAATCGTATAACAACCCGTAATTTTACAGTATTTCATCAATGTAATATCTACTTATTATATTAAGTACTACTTTTTCACAGGAATAAAATTTCGTTTCATTTCATTTCATTTCATTACGTAACATAATTTACATTTCTAAAGTAAACGAGTTCACGCAACGACCTATGCCTATTCTATCTATGTTTACATCAAGTAAATGTCCTAATATGTCAAGTCAACAATCTAATATCCATTTTATCATATACGTTATTCATTTAACAAAGTTTTCACGACAATAATACCAAATGAGCTTAAACCATTAATGTTTACGTTTAAAACCCTAATTTCATGTAAATAAAAAACATTCAAAATGAAATTTATAAATCAATCAAAGTACATGAACAAGTATCATAGCATCTTATTTGAATATATTTTCCCTCCAAAATAAGGTACAAGTCCTTTAAAGCATAATGTACAAGTCATTAATGCAATATCCAAAATAACCGTTTTACTTCCGTTTTCCTAAGGAATCTTGTACAATCTATTAAGTACAAGTTACAAACAAGTCATGCACTTCATTTATAATCCATATTCATTCTTATATCATAAGATCTCATGAAATTAAACCGAGAAACCCTAACCCGAGTTATATAGTAACCCGAGAACCGTTTATTGATTTTTATCCGTTTTAAACCTCAACCAACACTCAAATAAGTTGTAATAACTTAAATTACAACATTATCAATCATATTCTATCATCATTTCATCATTTCATTTCAATTATACACGGAATAAAACCAAGAAACCCTATACGTGCCCTAAATGGAACATTAGACCCGTTTACTCGTTTTCACCCATTTTAAACCCGAACCACCTATCAATTCTTGTTAGTAACTCTTAGAACAAGTCTTATAAACCTTAATCTATCATTACAAGTCAAATGTACACGAAATCTAAGCATAAAAACTCAAACCGTGCCCTAACCCACTTCAAATGAACCCGCACCTAGTTTCCCTCCAAATGACCCATTTTAAACTTTAACCATGCAATCCAAGCACCTCAATGATGCTCCTGCTACATTCCTAAGCTGGTTACAAGCATATCCTTTAAGTCCTTGGTCACAAAATTGGCCACATCTCTTTCTTTTCCTCCACTTCAGCCGCGACACCACAAGGATGATCCACATCCTTCTCTTTGATTTCTAGCTTACATACTCACTACCTAGCCTCTCCAACTCAGTCCCTAGCTCCTCCACATCACCCCCCACCTGTCCTAAACTTGTACATTAAGTTTCTTGGGCTCCAAGGTGAATTTCGACTATAAATAGGGACAAACACCCTTCATTCTAACTCATCCCCCACATCTTCTTCTATAACCCATACTAGCAACATATCTCTGCTCAAGAAGCTCATAATAAGTCCCAAGAATAATAATCAAGAGAAGGATTGAAGCCTTGAAGCCCCAAAGAAGAAAAACCTAGGCGTACAAAGTGTTTCTACCCATTTTGACCCGTTTTGATTTCTGGCTTAACGAATCGTTATTTTAAAACTTCGTTACGTTAAACCTTCAAATTTTAGCTGATTATAATAAGCTATAATCTGCAAATATCTTTTGGAATGTTAAAATAAGCTTGCATGGCCATTCGGACTTGTTTTGTAAATATTTTCCATGCAAGGGGTATATATTGTAACTTTCTGAAAACTAAACTAAAGGGACTGAAAATGTCATTTATCAAAGTTAAAACTAGTACGGGCTCTATTATTTCCACTTTCAAAGTACAAGGTTTACTGGTTACATCTTTTAAACTAAAATACCAAACCATAAGAAAGTGGAAACTCTAAGGGTATTTTTGCCATTCTTCCATTCTCAAAGGTCGAAAAAGTACATTTGAAAAGTATCAAATGTGTTTTTCAAAAACCTTATAAGACATAATTTTAATTAATGCTTGACGTGCTTATCATTTCTAGTTATTGAGCAAAACGCTTAAAACCAATTATATTATAACTATTATATAATTCATCATCGATGTGCTTTTAAAAATCCTATCCCGAATCTATATCGTACCACAATACTAGGGAGCTTCATATTAAGGGGTTTCATCTTGGTATTACGTTCTGACTGAGTTGTTGGGTTTACAATTTAAAGTGCCCTAGCTCCTCAAACGTTTACTGAATGACCTCTGAAATATGATGGCCCGAACGGTAATACAATAACTCCAAACTCTCCAATCAAACTCATAACAATATTAAACTATTAAAACCAAAGTTTTAGAGTACAATCTTCCTAAGACTTGACATATTTACTCAGGTTGCGTGACGTGGCTGTTTACTATCATTTTGACTATATCAACCTTCTCTGTTAAGATTGCGATAAGGTCATCAGCTTTCATTTTAGACTATTTATTATAACTACCTATCAGGTGAAGTTTATAACCTCGCCTTTACTTATTTACATGTTTTATAAACCTACGAGGAGGATACATGCTTGTTTACAAACTATTTTACATACTCATTTATTTATAACAATGTGATTACTTTTCAAAGACTTAATAAATTCATAGCCTTACTTTCAAATCTCTTATATTTTATAAACTCGTAAAGAGGATACATGCTTAAACCATGAATACAAGTGTTTTCTAAATGTATGCTATCCAGACATGTATGCTATCTAGATATATTATTGCCTAAGTAGCTTTCAGTGCCATTATTTCCATATCATAAACCATTAATTGCTTACAAGTGAGCACGAATATTGTGAATAGATCTATTGGGGGTGATGATTCCCGTTTGTATACCGATTCATAGGGTAACCAAACGTACTATATTTGACCTAATGGGTAACCTGGCAAGTTACCTTTTCCACAAGGACATTTGTTCCTCAACCAATGTCACTACGGTGATTTTCCCTGTTAACGTATTGGTGTCATGAGCTTAGATGCAATAATAATGCTACCATTTTTCCATGATAATTGTATTCGTTGTAATTATTACTATTATGATGACTTGCATTCAACTGTTCTCCATAATAATAATGTTCTCCATGATAATGTTGTTTTCCATAATAATACTGTTTTCCATAATAATTATGCTCGTGCAATTATTACACTATAATTTGTATTCAAACTATATACCATAAACCTATGAATTTTACTCAACCATTGTGTTGATCCTTTTTAGCATGTTTATCCCAGGTAATTAAGCAACTTATGGCATGGAGTGGCATGGACTTGAAGATGGCTAAAACTTGTTATCATTCACATTTTATATTTCTAGATTTTGGGACGTGCCTTTGTAATACTCTGATTTTGATGAATGATAACGTATCTTTTAAAAACGTCTCTTTGAGTCATTTTCTATGATTGTGACTGTTGTACTATGAAGTAATACCCCAGATTAGCTTCCGCTGCTATATTGTAAAAATGAGGGTGTTAAAAATCGTACCTTTGCCAATGATGTTGCCGCATAGATTACTATGAAAGATTACGTCACCTCCATTATATCCTTTGTATGTGGAGAAAAGCTTTTGGTTGCTCGTCATGTGTTTAGTGCATCCACTATCTTTGATCCACTCATCGGGCTCCAAGTTAATTCCCAAGCATATCTATTCATATTTCATAACAACTCAAACATTTGGTCTCCAATATCTCATGGGCCCAAACTTGTTAATACTAAACATCCTTTGCATTTGTTGCATTTGGTTAGGATGTAGAAATGGTGGAAAATCCCCCAAGGTTTGTAACTTTTTTGTTGGAGATTATTCCAAGTTACGGCATACATATTTGGGTAAAATTGTCTCCCGAGGTTTCTCTTAGGTTGCAGTGTTTTAGACAGAGGGCGATACTTATTATTTCTCCTAGGAGGTGGTTTTTGACCTAAAATCGGGTTTTGTAAATCCAACTCCTGGTTTTAAAGATAGTTTATAAAAACGTTTAACCTCATCATTACTAGCAACGGGTACCTTAACATTATTTATAATTATATGTTTTGGTCTAGGGCCCAAAATTGATTTTGAAAACGAAACTAATTTTTCCTTTATTGATAGAGCATCAGACGGTCCCTTATTTAATTCAGGGATCGGCTGGACAATCAGAGGATTGTCCCCTTTATTTAAAGGACCGTCGCCTGCTGTTTTAGAAGTTTGAGATTTTACAAATCTTATTTGCCTAGTCCCGCTTGTTGATGCTTGAAATGAGTTAAAACCTAGATCCGATTTATCTCCAGAGGGTTTTTAGGAACATAACATTTTCTTAAGTGAGTGAGTACTCTTTTCAAATTGAGTTAGCTTGGAAGCTTCCTCTTTGAGTTTTTCGTTTTCAATTTTAAGTTTTTGACATGTTGTACACCCGAGATCAACTTCCTTATTTTTCTTGATTTTTGACACTTTTTCTTTTAACTTACTAATTTCTTTTTCTAAACTATTAATTGGTTTTAAATGCTTGTTTTTAGTGATGATTTTTAGACTTATTTTACATAATTTACTATATTCACTATCCAACGTAACATCATCAATTGATGAGTTTCATCACTAAAATAGGAGGATTCGGAATATATCTCACTAGATACTTGAGCCATGAGATACGTTTCAATAAAATAGGAGGATTCGAAATATATCTCCAAGAACCTCCAACAAAATCCCTTCGGTAGTTCCGGACATTCTCCAATGAGATGATTTGGGTCTCCGCATCTAAAACACTTCCTTTTACTTTTGTCGTTCTTGTCGTTCCAACTTCTTTGGAATGTCCTTTTGTCATTCCATGGTTGTCTTAAAAACTTACCTCTTCTCTTGAAGAACTTCTTGAAGTCTCTAACCAACATGGCATATTCTTCCTCTTCACTTCCGGAAGTCAAACTTTCATCATCACTAGATTCCTTTTTAGCCTTTAAGGCTAGAGATCTCCTTTCTCCTTTACCTTTGACTATTTCAGAATATTTCTTGATGATCAATTTGTAAACTTTTAAGTTCCGATGAGTTCATCAAGTGATAGTGATGTTAAGTCTTTTGACTCTTCTATCACCGTGACCTTTGCTCTCCATTTATGATGTAGAGCCCTAAGAAACTTATTAACATAGTTCTTTCTAGAGTTACCTTCATCAAGAGCTTTTAGACAAGTAATAATAGTATTGAATCTAGCAAAAGCATTATCTATAGATTCGTCTTCGGAAATGACGAATTATTCATATTGTTGCACAAAAAGATCAATTTTGTTGTCTTTGACTTGACTATTACCTTGATGGGTGATTAAAAAAGTTTTCTAAATTCTTTTGCTGTATTACGCATAAAAATTCTTTCGTATTCTTTTCTTGGCAAAGCATTATAAATGACCATTTTAGCTTTGTTATATTTAGAGAGTCTATTTTTAATATCATAATTTTGTTTTTCAAATGGAACAACTTCATATTGTTTAGTTTCCGGATTATTTTGAACTCGTGAAAAATCACCCTCAGTAATAACATGCCAAAGGTCAAGATCTTTTGATTTCACATAAGTTTCGAATCTATTTTTCTAATAAATAAAACTGTCTCTTTGAAAAAGTGGTGGTCTTTGCATAGATTGCCCTTCTAGATATTTGTCAAAATCCATAGATCGATTCAAGATTTAAAATACAATATATTTTAAAATCTTGGGTGACCAGGCTCTAACATTAATTATGGAAACTAGAAGGGGGGAGGTTAAATAGTTTCACCGTTAATTTACGTTTTAAAAAGTTTGTTTTAAAAATTTTAGATTCGTGTTATGCATAACACTATTTGACAAAAATGAGCATCACATCGTTAGCCCTTAAATATACATAGCCTGATCACCTATGTATAATTCAGGAAGAACCATGTCATGCTGAGAAGTAGCCACCTTAAAAACTATTGTCAAAATATATTTTCTACTGATATTCTTGAAGAACAAATTTTGGGTGCGTATCCATAAAACGTATTTATCACGAGGAACCAAGCTAATAGTCATAATAACTAAGTAGATCTTACTATAAATTCGACATCATCTTATACCAAATCTTAAGTCAAAAATTCAAAGACGCATCGTTAGCTACCCTAGGACAATCCGCCGGTAAGTTTAACCACCATCAAGGAATTGAAACCCATACCTCTTCACCAACACCATTCCGAAAGGCAACTCAAACTAAATTTCGAGACGAAATTCTTTTAACATGGGGAGACTATAACAATCCGCATTTTCATGACGTTTTACGTCAATAAATATTCAACTATTTATTTTAAACATTTACGCGTTTACTTTTAAATTTTCAACGTTTAGTTAAATTGTGTAAACTAAAAATAAACATTCAACGTAAACGGACATCAAACAAATAAAATTTTACGTCAAGCAAGTGTTATATAATTATTACGAAGATAATTTATGACTTTTCACTTTTTATTTTTATTGGTTACATAAAACGTTTACGTTTCGTAATAAAATACATTTATGCATACACGGAAGCACCTATACCTATCTATACTTCAACAAATACCCACTCTTATACCCAATACCCAAAAATTATATCATTTGACACTTCATAAACCATAGGGGCGGTTCACAAGAGTATAACACAAACAATTCCTCAATACTCCACTAGTATCACATCAATTCTAATTATAACCCACCAAGTACACCTTAAAATCCATTTCTCCATAAATTGTCAAGTCTTTGGTGTCCTCCTTGGTTCCTAGCTGTTCCCTCCTCCTAAGGAGGAGGAGATCACCTTACAACTTATCCTTAAACCACCCTTATACACATGGTTTGATTAAGGTTGTTTTGTAATTTCTTTTGACTATAAAAGGAAAGTCTTAGGTATTCTTAACACACCCACTCATTTCTTGCAAGTAAACTCTCTCCAATTTCTCTCTTGTTCTTCATAAACCCACAACTTAAATTTATTTATTAGGGTTTCTATAGTTTTGATTCTAGCAAGGTAATAATCATACTAGTGTTATCAAGGGTAATATCTAAGGTATATCAAGGTGATTTGGAAGCTTGGGTATTAATTAATCAAGGGTTTATTCAAGAAAGAAATTAGGGTTTTCTTCATTAGGGTTTACATTTTGGGGTTTGATTGTGTGTTCATTATCTTCATACACTCTCCTAAGGTCTAACATAAACCCTAACCTTTTATAATTATTTATTTTCATATTTATATGATTGTTATATTGTTAATCACCATCTAGTATTATTTTATAAAGTTATAAAATAAATCAAGCTTGATCATAATTCAA
>BQNB010177555.1:0-12955 GCA_026074375.1 Tanacetum coccineum
TTTCTAAAAGAAACAAGTAAACTTTATATTTGTAAACTTGTAAAGAGTTTATAAAATAAATAATAAAAATATGTGCATACACATAAACTGCTTATTCTAGTCACTTTATAAATTACTTGTTGAAATATTAACTTTGTTGTTAAAATAATTAATTATAAACTTAAACTAGTAAAGTTGAGAATGAATTTGTTGTGGTGATGGCTAGTTTGGAGTTGCAACTTGTGGGTGAACTAAAGTGGTAAAAATTGGTGCGTGTTTAGTCTCAAGGGATGAATGGTCTTTAAGTCGCTTTGTTAGTGATGGGTATTATGGTAATTTCACGTAAAAGCTATGTTGCCTTGTTGGTCATTGGCTTATAATTCATAACAGTAACCTGTTACCTTCATTTCTTTCTTTTTCCTCTTTTCACTTCACCATTTTTCTCTTTTGCCTTTCTTCTACCACACTATTCTTTTCAACCCCCCAACTCAATCACCACCATACCCATCATTAGTATCACTGTCACCATTAAAATCTCCACCTGCATCCTTTCCAATAACTACCTACTTATATATAACCCAATAACATCTCATCATCATATGCAACTTTAAAATTATAACATTGATCGGTAGTAAGTCTAAAACTCTGGACATGATGACGACCACTGTACCCGAACCACATTCTCACTTTCACCGCCATCTATAAATGTTGAGACATATGTATAAGAGGGTATATCTTGTCTACTACTCCGTTGAATGATTAGATGTTGGCAAATGTTATTTTTTTTAAAACTTTGGATACAGGGCCGGTCTTAAGGGTGGGCGGGATGAGGGACGGCCCAAGGCATCATAAAAAGTAGGGGTATCGAATTTTTAGTGTCATGAATCGATCTTATATTATAAAGAGGTTATGTTGCGATGATGTCTTATTGGAACTTGTTATTTATTTCGAAAAACATTATTTCATTCGCATGCAATTTTCTGGTTAACCGGTGTTTGGCATAGTTGGTGGTTGGATTACTAAGGCGGAGAAGAAGACGACTTAAAAAGAAAGAGAGATAAAACTTCATGGGGATTAGTCGGGATGCACTTTTGTACTTTTGCCTATATAATAGTACATTGTTTTTACTTTTGTCATTTCTTTTAATTTATTTATTTAATGGCCAAAAAATATGTCCCGCAGATGCTATTTTTACCTTTTAAGCATGGGTGCTACTATTGGTACCCCTCGTGACCCATCAAAAGTATGAATGTTCCGTATTTTTGATTCTCTTTGTCTCCCTGTTTACAGCGCAACACAGTTTTTTATCAGTTTCTGTTCTGTATTTTTTTTGTCAGTTTAATGCTTTTGACTAGGTAAACTTTATAATTTTTATTCCGCACTTTCCGTTTCACAGTTTTTTATAACATAAACAAAATTATAAAAATGAAATAAAAATTAAATAAACTTAAAAATCGGAAATTTTAGAGGGGTACAAATGGCTTTTTAGAGGGGGTCTTTATGACGTACCCCTTTAAGCATTTCAGTGCTATTTTTAAGCCCTTTGCATTATTATGAAAAACATATTGTATCAAACTATGAAATTATGATTTAATTTGGTGACATTTAAGATAAAAATAAGGCTGCTTGTTTGACTTTGAACATATAAGACGTTCAACAAATATAACCTTTTTACTTGTACAAATTTTTTAATAAATCTTACCAGGTGTAGTTTTTTTATAAATTCATGGTTTTTAACTTTTGTAATATGATAGTAAAAAAATAAAAAGAAGATTTATACAGAATAGACATGGTTCCATAGTTATGTTGATTTTTTTACAGTTTTGAGTATTTAGTCATTTGGTACAAAACTGTTAGGGAATTCAGTTTTCGAAACCATTTTTTCGTTTTGAATATTTAACGCTTACATAGTACATGATAATTAAGGTATTTTTTTTTGTTTACATCATTTGACAGGGGCATTTTGGATTGCGTCGCCCAGGGCATCTAAATGCTCAGGACCGTATCGAAATGGAAATGTAAACAACCGATCATGTCTATGTTGGGTTTAGAGAATCTCAACATACATCTATCGAAATGGAAACGGAAATGTAAACATAGAGAATCTCAATTCGGGTTGGAACGGGCTAAATTTAAACGAGCATATTAATCCGGACACGTCAAGAACCTATATCATACAGTCAAATTTATAGATGTCAAGTATTTACCGAAAGAAAACTAACATACTCACACTATTAATACACTAGACATTTTCAGGTCACAAGTTAAAAATAAACTTTTTGACGTACGACAAAAAAGATATAAAAAACGTAGCCTACGAAATAACAAGAACCAAATATGCAAATATACTAATATTAAACAAATAGTAGCTGCAAATTAGAAAAAAAGTACACAAAGTCCATATTTTTACAATCAGACTTGTATTTATATCGATCAATGATCTTGCTATATTGTTGAAGACTTTAAATGAACATAAAGTAGTTATAATCATATTTTCTAAACTAAAAGGAAAAAAAGAAAAGAAATGAAAAGATAAAAAGTGAACATAAGGAATATAATAGTCAAAGTAATTAAAGAAAATATTAAAATATCATGTGTCTCTTTCCTCTTCCCTATTTCTTCTCCGTTCACCATTTTATTTTCCGATAAGAAAAAACTACGATGAGCCAGTTAGCCACTACAACAGATTAACAGGTCCAACAACATGTGAATGACAAAAGCCAAAATCTTTTCAGTTTTCAGTACCAAGGTAGTTCCCAATATATTTCTAAAGTAGGTCCTCAATTTTGTTACATATCGTTTCTAAAGGTTTTCGATGTCTAAGGTGGTTCCCGGGCATCACTTGGAACAAGCCTGGCTGCAAATACTTTGTTGGCGACGGCGCCCTTGATACCACACACGTGGCTCCGCCATTGTCCCAATGGAGTTAACGACGCCGACACAACCAAACAACTCGCAACTCGCCGGAAGGTGGAAATGGAAGTGGCGGTGTAACAATGAAAGTAATTATGAGTGAAAGTAAATTAACTTGGTTAAATTCAATGACTATGTAATTATGATGGGTTAGCGTTCTTTCACTTGTGGTGTTTCAAGAATAGGTCTAAAAACTTATGAAGAGGTTCAAAAAAAATTACCATAGTGAGGAACCATTTCATGTCTAGTGACATGAAAAGGTCTAAGATTTTGAAGATGTCCAAGAATTTATGTACCATGATAATATTTAATTTATGTTTGAACAATTTATAAACCTCAAAAGCTTTATCCATAGTGAGAATAGGTTCATGATTTATATATTAATGACATTGTAAGAGGTGGCAAATTTATAAACCTTTTTAAATGTCCACCATAGTGGATGCCCTAAAAGTACCAAAATGAAATGACCAATGTTATTAAATGAGAAAAAGACAAAAAAACGGTTTCAAGAACCAACGGTGTAATGAGAAAAAAGACAATACAAAAGTCACAATAAAAGTTACGATTTGATTTATGAGTCGGGGACCAATTGTGAAATAATGAAAAATATAAACTTATTAAAATGCCCATCGTTGAAAAGTCAAACTAACACCCGTTACGTATAACGGGGCTCGAGGGACCAAACGGGTAACAACCGTGATAAAAAAGGACTAACGACATCGACCCCCGTTATCTAGGAACTGAATCCGCAATCGGGCCTAACCATAGGGACGAACGGTGTAATTTACCCTCGAAAATATTTAGTTGTTGTCCAGATTTGGTAACTAGGTTTTCGGACAGTAAATCTGGTTCTAAATAGTTGAGGCCTTAAAAATATGATAGTAGACTTAAATACGAACACGTAGATATAAAGAACGCAAAAATTAGACTTAAAACGAATGAGATATGACCAAAAGAAGTTTAGTAATATTTCTGGCAAAACTGTTTTTATAAGTAATCTGTCCGGTTTTTAAAATGGTATTTTTGGCCCGTTTCGGGTCAGAGACGGGTGACACTTTGAAGAGAAAACTTGTAGATCATGATTTTTCATTAAAACCTCGCTTTCGGTCGACCCGTGAATCATTATAACGAAGAAGATACGCCCTTTTAAAGTCGGATTATTTTCTGAAAATAATAATAATTTCCTGCATGTATTTTTATAAAAATAGTGTGCTGTTTGGAATATAAAATGGGGTTTTCGGGTGTTTTTAGCCCGTTTAAACTATCAAAACCTTAAGAAATTTTATGGAATGACTTATATATTTTTCATACGCGTCGTAAACTTTCAAAAATATTATTTAGTAAGCGAGATAGGATTTATTATATTGGTTACTTAAAAATAATATTAGAGTGTATGATGTCGGATAAAAAATGGTGAATTAGACGTAAACGTTACTTTGACTTATAAAACTAAAACGCAAACTATTAGGTCGTGATATAATGTTATAAAAATATATTGCATCATTTCTTTTACATTGCATAATAATCGACCCATATTTAATTAGGTTGCGTTTCGGAATAGTTGTGACGTTTTCCCTTGCCTGATATTTCCAAATTCAATACTCTCATTTAAGGTGAGTTTATAGCCCCGCTTTAACTTGTTTTACAATGACTTTACAAATCTCGGGGTGAGATATATATTTTTTTTACAATAGGACGCAAGAACAATACTTTACAATTTTTACAATGATTATTGATGCGTCTAAGTACCGACAACCCACAACGCCCATCATCATGAACCGTTAATTACGTTGTGTAAGCGCGTGTGTTATAAATAGATCTATTGAGATTGACATCCCCGTCTAGGTACGCAAAATGTATTACCATGGACGTATACCATATCAAAGTCAGGAGGGTCTCGGGTTGGACCCTTACAACGGGAAAATATTATATTTATACAATGTCTTCGCTTCCGTGTCATGAGCTTAGTGCAATCAAAATTACAAATTTTATTTGGCATTATATGTGTTACATGTCATGCCTTGCTAAATCTTGCGGTCCACAATTATAATTTACTTAAACCTATGAACTCACCAACTTTATGTTGATATTTTTAAGCATGTATTTCTCAGGTGCATAACTCGTATTGACATTTATGAGGTGCATTGTAGTCCGCATTCATCATAACTATTTTTCATAGATTTTCTCTTGCACTAGATCATCCTAGTTATATTAAAATTATAATTTTCTTGTGATGAAAATTCATGGGACCACTTATTAAAACTTATTTTTTTTAAATGAATCAACGAGGATATCTTTTAAACGACTCATATAGATGTCGTTCTCTTATATCTTGTGCTTGTGTATTATGAACTAACACCTCCGGTTATCTATTCCGCTGCCACATATTAATATATTTTGAAAAGAGTTTTACTCATGGGTTACCCTTGAGTAGTCGTTACAAGCTCACAAGTCAACACAAAAATCTGTTCAAATTTAGGTTTGTAAAACAAGCTTTTAAGCATATTTCTCTTATACACAAGCATACTAAGGAGTTATAAATCATATATAAGATGTATATAATATATGAAAACATGAAAATAATGATACTTACAATAATGGATGCTTAATTATGCAAGAATACCCAAAATAACTAAACCCTAGTTTTAAGCTTTCAAAACCCTAGCTTTTAAACCAAACGCTTAATCTTCTTGCAAGACCTTAACCTAAAATTTGAAAACTCATGTTGTATGTATTGTTGCTGCCGTGATTTTGAGAGAAAGAAAGAGAAGTATGGTTGTGTTTGAGTGAGAGATGACTACTAAATTTGGTGCTTGCTTTTAATATTCATTTTTGTAGTTTGAATGGTCGTCAAGCCCTCCACATGTGATTGGTATATCAAACGAGACAATTAAGGGTCCCCTAACCTAGGAGAAGTGTGAGAAATGGGAGGGAAACATGACGAGAATAGGCTTCTTCTACTAGGGAAGTGTTTTATCATAAGAAAGGTAATTGTAGTTTTCCAAGCCAAAAGATCATGTTTGTATATACCCTTATTGGGAGGAGGGCGGTTTTCAAGAGGATAAAAGAGGGAGGAAAAATATTTTAAAATGTAATATTACTAGCGGATATAATACCTCAAAGGTGGTGGGGCTATTGGGTAAGTTGTGCATGCATGCATGTAAAATCATGCAAGTTTATATGACTTACGTATAAGTTATAAAATTAAATTCATATGACTTATAAAATATGTTCATGAGTATGATAATGTACTAAATGTATGTAGACTAACTTAGTCTAAAGCCAGGATACGTTCAAAGTTATTTTTTATAGTACAAGGGATAACCTCTCCGGTTATAAGTTAAAGTAAGTACGTACGTATTCAAAGTAAATTGTTCATGTTTTTAAGAAAAAAGAAAACCTGAAATTTTGGGTTGTCACAATCTTCCCTCATTAAAAGAATTTTGTCTCGAAATTTAATTGTGGTATTCGGTGATGCGGTGTCTGAGAAAAGGTGTGGGTATGTATTCGAAATTATATTTGAGTATCAAACAACAATGAGTTAAACAATGCCAAAATAGTTCATTAGATAATTTCAAGCTTTGCATCCAAAAAAGAGTAAAACAATTTAAAAAAAGAGGGGTTGTGAATACTCACATAAAATGTTTGCTTTTTGACAGTTTATGTATAAAATTGATTTAAATACAACTCTAATATAACGACTCCCAGTATAGCATAAATCTTTCCTAAGTTGAACATAGGTGATCAGACTATCTTTAACTGAGGTCTAACGATGCAATACATGGCTTAGTTACACTAGTGATATGGTCGGTGTTTTTAAAAGTTATTTTCATCATTTGGGATTTACAGACTGCAACGATTTTCAATATTATTTAAAACAGTATTTTGTAAGCGTATGAAAAAGTTTTAGAGACTGTTGTATCACTCACACTGTCATGAAAATATTTTAGAGACCATTGTATCACTCACAATGTTTTGAAAAGTTTTAGAGAACATTGTATCACTCACAATGTCTTGAAAAGTTTTAGAGACCATTGTAACGCTCACAATGTCTTGAAAAGTTTTAGAGACCATTGTATCACTCATAATGTCTTGAGAATTTTAGTATTGATTTAGAAACCGTAAAAATAAGGGAGCATGTTTCTTCAAAGTCACAAAAAGAAAAGAGATTGAGACGTTAATATGTCGTGTTCCAAAAGTAGGTGTTTCAAAAGTATGGAACGTGTGTTCAAACTCAGACTCAGATAGTAAAATAACCAGTGGGATCGGTAGACTATGACAAGTTTTAATGTTATATAAAACATCATTTATATAACGGCAAGTATAAACATATAGTGAGTATGCGCCCAAAATGTCATGATGCAATGGTTATAGTTTAGGCCTTAATGCAACCTAGTTCTCTATAACCTTGGCTCTAGATATCAATTTCTCACACCCTCAAAATATTGCAGCGAAAGGTAATCGGAGCGTGACTTCATAGCACACAAACACAAGATATAAGAGAACGACCTCTATATGAGTCGTTTAAAAACATGTTCACTGATAAATTTAAGATAATGTGTTTTCAACCAAATATAATCCATAGTTTTAATACGAAAGATAAATTGTTTGAACGGCAATCCAATGAACATAATTATGCAGGAAAAGACTTCGAAGTTGCGACTCCAACAGGCTAGCCATGTAAGAAATTAATAACCTGAGAAATACATGCTAAAGTGTCAACATAAAGTTGGTGAGTTCATAGGTTTTAGTAATCAGTAACGTTTAGTAAAAGTAGTGTGGACCACAAGATTTCCGAATGTATGACTAATGTAACACATACAATATCACCGAAAATTATTACTACTGCACTAAGCTCATGACACCGAAGCCTTAACGTTACGTTCAAATCTCAGTCTGTTAGATTCATGACCGGAAATCCGATGTTTTGCCAAAACATCCAAGTACTATCTCAAATGAAATGCGTCCGTTTGACATGGTAATCAGTTGTTATATACCCGGACGAGGGTTTTCAACCCCAATAGATCTATTCACAGCATTCGTGCTTACACAAAGTAAGTAACGATTCATGATAGTGGAGACTTCATGGCAATAGGGAAACTTAGGCAGTACATAAAAGTTTAAAGTACTTGCGTCTCTAAGTAAAAGCAAGCATTGTATTCTCACCCCAAGTATTTCAAAACAAGTAAAAGTGGGGTTATAAAACTCACAAGGTCTTGAAAAGCATTAATATTGTTTTAAAATAAATAAGCAGTATTCTCTGTCAAAATAGTTCAAAACGATTATAAAACAAGTAAAATAGGAGCTATGAAACTCACAAGGTCTTGAAAAGAATTAGTATTGATTTAAAATAAATGAGCATGTATTCTCCCTCAAAATATTTCAAAAGGAGTATAAAACAAGTAAAATATGGGCTATGAAACTCACAAGGCCTTGAAAAGTATACGTATTGATTTAAAATAAATGAGCATGTATTCTCCCCCAAAATAGTTTAAAACAAGTAAAGTATGGGCGATGAAACTTACCTCAATCAAAGTGGTGATTGGGATAATAATCACAACTACAAACAAGCAACGAGTCGTAACCGCGATATAGATAATGTTAAGCCGCTTTAGGTTTACGACAATGAAGTGAAACAATGCATATACATTTTAGAAATACTTTTATCACCCTACTATGCTTGTGTCTAAGGTTTTCTAAGTTCAAAATATACTTCATAACCAAGTTTACAAATGTTTTACATCATAAACTTTATAAAATACCTTGCTGATTTTAAAGTTATTATGACTTCACGGAGCCGTATCTCACTCGTTTTCTACTGAAATAATTCGTTTCAAAAGTCTAGGTCGAAGTTTTTTGAGTTATCTTTACAATAATGTAAGTCTCGTAAAGTGAATCAAAGTTTAAAGGGTCCAAATGGGTCTTAAAAGACATAAAGGTCCTGCTGTCCTCTAGACAGTTTGTGTTGCAAAAATTATTTGTCATAAGTTACTCAATTTATATCCTCATGGCTCAATTCGACTCACTGAGTTTTAGTTAATGTCTTATCTATAAAAGTCTCGAGAGGCTCAAAATGCCAAACTACTCTTACAGGGCTTAAAATTTCATTCAAAGTCCAGAACTCAGATTAGCGCACTAATCTTGTAAAAATCATTTAAAAATGTTAACGAAATCTATTTATTTTGGGAAACTCCATAACGTTTGGTAACACACTATATTAAGATATTTTGAAAAGAGTTTAACTCATGGGTTACCCTAGAGTGGTCGTTACAAGCTCACAAGTTAACACAAAAATCTGCTCAAATTTTGGGTTTGTAAAACAAGCTTTTAAGCATATTTATTTTATACACAAGCATACTAAGGAGTTATAAATCATATTTGAGATGTATATAATATATAAAAACATGTAAATAATGTTACTTACAATGATGGATGAAGATGAATGCTTAATTATGCAAGAATACCTAAAATAACTAAGATACCTTAGTTTTTAAGCTTCCAAAACCCTAGCTTTTAAACCAAACCCTTAATTTTCTTGGAAGACCATAACCTAAATTTTGGAAACTCTTGTTGTTTGTGTTGTTGCTGCCGTGATTTTTCGAGAAAGAAAGAGAGGTATGGTTGTGTTCGAAGTGAGGATATGACTAGCTAAAATGTCTTGCTTTTATAAATGCATTTTTGGTAGTTTGAATGTTCTTCCAAGCCTTCACATGTTATTGTATGAACAAATGAGGCAATAGAGGTTCCCTAGACCTTTTGGAGACATGTGAAATGGAGAGGGAACAAGGAAGAGATGGCTTGCTTGCTACTATGGAAGTGCTTTATCATAAGAATGGTAATTGTAGTTTTCCAAGCCAAAAGAACATGTTTGTATATACCCTTATTGGGGGGGGGGGGGTGTTCTAGAGGATAAAAAGGGAGAGGAAAAATATTTTAGAATGTAACATTACTAGTAGATATAATACCTCAAAGGTGGTGGGGCTATTGGGTAAGTTGTGCATGCGTGCATGTAAAATAATGGAAGTTTATATGACTTACGTATAAGTTATAAAATTAAATGCATATGACTTATAAAATATGTTCATGAGTATGATAATGTACTAAATGTATGTAGACTAACTTAGTCTAAAGTTGGGATACATTCAAAGTTATTTTTTATAGTACGCGGGATAACCTCTCCGGTTATAAGTTAAAGTAAGTACGTACGTATTCAAAGTAAATTGTTCAAGTTTTTAAGAAAAAAGAAAACATGAAATTTTGGGGTTTCACACCGGTTCACGAGACCCGGCCGGATTTTAGTTTTGTTCAAGTTTTGTTTAAAGTAAAGCAATTAATTATATATATTAGCGACATAATTTTATTTTTTACATGTTATATTTGTTAAATAAATGCTCAATATATATAATATTCATGCTTTATATATATACTTTTTTTTATCATTGCGATTTTTTTTGGAAGATCAGATTGACCGGATGGTCAAACCGATTGCGCGAGTAACCCGATGACTCAACCGGATCAATTAGAAACCTGGTTTTTAAAACATTGTTTTTCATTATCCTTCCAATTTAAATGAATACAGCTAATAAAGCTTTCCATTGCTAAATATGAATTGGATATGCTTGATGTTGATCTAAACATAATTATCGGTTACACTTGCAACTTTATCCCAACAGAAGATATATACTCAACAGTTTCGAAAGTCTCCAACCTACTCATATCACCATGGCCTCGCATCCCCAAACTCCCCATAAAAAGATCACGACCGAGTTTCCGCAAGATATACTGTAGTTCCACATACTCCCAAGGCTGCCAGGGAGATCTGTACTGCGATTCAAATGTGTTTCCAAGCAATGGCACTCGTACTTATCGACACCATTGTTCAAAAAGACGCACCTCCTCTGCATACCAAACGATGAACATCAGAGCCCACACAAACTTCTCATATTATCTGCTACAAAGACATGTAAGTTCCGTACCATCGATTGTGAAGCACCTGAAGACGGCTTAACTCCCAGCCGCAACTTGCGTTTCAAAGTGAATTTCAAAAACATAAATGTTCTTACAACTTTTCATGGACTGGTATGCATAGGCGTAAGCATGGTGTATTTTGAATATTCTAATCTAATATTATGGAATCCTTTGACGAGTGAGCACAAGAAGTTGCCTAAAACCAATTGGGGCAGCGGATGCTTCCGGACTTATGGAAACACATTTGGTTGTATTACAACTCTTCTGATGACGACTACAAACTTGGTCTATCTATTGCGATATATACATATACTAGTTGAAATTCCTGGACTCTATGGGCGTACGAATTATTCAGGAGTTATAATTATACACATATACACATTAGGCTGTTGTATATAAAACGCAGTCGTTTTGACTGTGGGCCGTCAGCTACAGTAACGGGCTCCCTATTTTGGGCCAGCCCGATTTTTTTTTTTTTTTTTTTTTTTTAATTTAATTTGTATGCACAAAGTAGGACAGTAAAAAAAAAATATTACTAAAAGTTCCCGATTTATTCAGATAAAAATAAAAATACCGCTTGGGAAACATCTTCGATACTAATAACTTTAAAATAACCGATATTGGTCACTAACGTACAAACCATTTTTATTAAAAAAAAAAAACATTTGCAAAAAAAAAAAAAAAACACTTTACATGAGCCCAACACATAAATCCCATATAAAAAAATTTATTACTAATATACACATTTGATCTCGGACAAACATAATGTGGCCCAAAATCTGGCCCAAAGTAAAAAAAAAAAACGGTCCCTACAATTTTAACATTTACGATTTTCTTACAAAAAAAAATTCACGTCAAGTTGTATTGGTTCACAACTTTTTTAACATTCATCGCAAATAAAAAAAGATATCGACGTCCCAAAAAAGAAAATATTCGGGAAAGAAACAATTAACCCGTCCCAACGTAGAAAAAAAATTCAGAATCGTACAAAAAAAAGCAAATATCCGGGGAAAAAATTCGCCAAACACAAAAATCGCCAAAAAATAGCTAAAATCTGGCCAAAGTAAAAAAAATACAAAATTAGAAACGGGACTCCTCACCTTTTAACTTAATTTACGATTTTCTTACACAAAAATTCACTGTATTAAAATTTACAAATAACCGTCACCAAAACAAAGGAATAATATTCGGGAAAAAAATTTGCCTGTCCTCAACGCAATTCTTCTTTCCCCCGATATCATACAAAAAAAAGAATTATTAAAATTAGGCCCCGCCATAAACGCACGCAAAAATAAACCCCTCCGAAAGTAAACAAATATATTCGGGAAAAAATTAGCCGACTCATGGATAAAAATTAATTCAGGATATAATTTTTACACACGGGGTGACTCAGAATGTTGGAAGCCATCTTGTTAAATGGAAACTTCTACTTTTTAAAACAAGTTAGCACTCGCCGCACTGAGCCTCCTTTATATTCAATTATAAGGTTAAACACAAAGACCGAAAAGTTCACAGAGATGCTAACTCCAATTTTTAGAGGCGTAGAAACCACATTTTCGTGTTTCACAGTTTTAAGAGGCTACATTCACATCTATGTGATGGTTGATGATTATGTCATGAAAATGAAAAATGGACGAAAGTGGTAACTTATGTCATGAAAAACCCTTGTTTACTATATCAGCCAAAGCCAGTTCATGTGACGAGGAATGGAAATTGGCTCATGCATTATTCCAAAATTGAAACTGAAACTGAAACTGACTGTTACTTTTACAAAGTAGATTTGGAGAAGCATACCAAAGACAATTATGCTCGTCTACTGATGTTAGATTCGATATTAATACAGGAAAATACATTGAGACTTTTGTTTCACCCAATCGACACATCAAGTAATAACTCTATGGATCTGACTATCATAAACTATATTAGCATGCTTAATTATTGCTTCTTTTTTTCGTTGTTGTTGTTGATGTGTAAGTAAACTATTTCTGCAGTTTTGCTGATGCTATACGAATTAATGTGTGTGGTTGTTTCCCCTGCTGTCATATATTGTTGCTTACTCTTCACGTTTTAAGAATTGTGATTAGAGTGTGGCGTG
>BQNB010177557.1:0-12955 GCA_026074375.1 Tanacetum coccineum
TGCCATTTTTGATCCGTTTTGGGTTTATTTGGGTCTTTTTAAGCATAAATAGATATGTGTAATCTACACTTATCATTATATTTCGATATAATCTTAAAGCTAGACAAATAAGAATCCAATTTCTTGTCCATACTCAAAAGCTTGTCAATTAGATTCGATAATAATATCAATCATAATTTGAATAATGAATCAATATATATTCGAAATCTTTCTTGACTCTCACGAACACTCTTTTTAAAAAAAGACAAATAAAGATTTTCATAGTGTGTTCCACTAATCCTAAGACTAGTTGTAAGTGTGAGGTTGATGAATAATGACCAGTTAATTTCTTACTTCAAGATTGTCATATATTTTGCGTGTGCGAAAAATTATTTGTTGTTATGCATAGCATGCATAGTTTTTGACATTTTATTAGTATATGAATGATTTTTCTAACCATTTTAATACAACACATAATATTTGTAAAATACTATACGTTTATAAAAAGAATATAATTATATGTGTGTGTTAGAACAATGCAAGCACAAGCAAAGTTTAAAAAATATATTTTCTTTTACTTAATTACCAATGTATTAATACAATCTTTTATTTTGTTTAACCAACCCGAGGTCAAACAATGAAAGATGATAAAAATATTTAGACATTTTATTGGAAGAGAGATAATATGTTAGAAATATTTTAATGATGGGTTTTAACATATGATCTTAAGACATTATTTTTCCACACACTTGACAAACTATTAAACTCTCATTCCTAAGTGGGTTACTACACTCAAAATGATCTACAATATGTTTATGTAACACTTGTAAATATAGTAATCTATGCCTATATGCAGTGCACAAACAATTTTGCAACTTAACGCAAGAGATCTAACGTAATTCCTATTATGCATAATCCGAAAAACTATTAAGTAGCTTAATTACAAGTAGCAATGCTCATTTAATAATATTTATTAACAAAAATACGATACAAGTAAATACACATAATCATTTAGCATGCACATAAATATATTCGTCGTCGTTTTGTATATTAAATACAATGATGTATATTTAGCTTGATTTTATTCGTAAATAAAATAATTTCCTCCCCATTTTAAAAATTAATCAAGATCAATGTCTTGAAAATATAAATGTACCATTTTTCAAAGATACATTGACTAGAAATGCTTGGCTTGAAAGAAAAAAAACAAACTACAAGTTTTATGTCAAAATGAAACATAAAGTTTTGACCACTATGTAATATTTTGTATTTATGACTTATTTAATTTAAGAATGAAATCTTGGAATTTCCTTTAAAAGAAAGTAGACTCAATTATCTTCGAAATGGCGGGTGGCACGACATCTACGGACTTACGGTTGATTTTATATGATTTTTCAAAGTTTGCTAAAAACTGACAAAACAGACAGGCGGCCCCCATAAAGGTGATGGCCCCCAGATATATTTGGGGGCCGCCCTAACATTTATGAGACCGCCATCAGTGACCCCAAAACACGTTTTTTGTTCAAAATCATTTTGTAACTTAAGTGTAGAACACAAGACTTTAAAAAGTTGTTTCAGCACATAAATTTCGTGTTTTAGACATCATTTCTACTCTTACGACTTAGACAAACATAAGTTGACACTTCCAAGTTCTTTTAAGAAAATTAAATAACAAAACTAGTACGAATCAAACAACAAAACACTTTTCATATTTAATCCCCCTTCATGGGTAGTTTGATATCATATTTAGTCCCCCCTTAATGGTAATTTGAAACATGGATCGTACTCTAATAAAAAATTTTAAAAAACATTTGTTTTGAAAACTAAGCTACGTGGCTCTGATACTATTATGGAAACCGAAGAGGAGGAGGGGGGGGGGGTGAATATACGTTACTATAAAAACATTAAGCTCAAGAATTACATCACTCTTCTATACCTCTAAGCCGGCCGGACCCATATAATCAAGGGCCGCCAAGTATATCATGGGGCCGCCTGATTTATGGACCGCATCCAGATTAGGTTTTTGGACTAGATCTTTGTATCAAATCCACCAATACAAGTTGACGCAAATGAGAAGTTTCGATCATAGGTTTTACAATAGCTAAAACATATTCTAACATATAACCCACACTCCCGAATATATTAGTCACAAAGGAGCGACACAACTTAACTACAAGATATACACAACCATTCACAAAATCAAGAGTAGCATTGCAAGTATAAAAGTAAACGATAAATATAAATAAATAAATATAGCGAAGGGTAAAAGAAAAGCAAACCGGACCACGATGAATTTATAGTCGGTTCGGTCACGAAGCTCCTCTTCGCCCTACTCCACTCCTCGAGTATCCAACTCGAGAGTTACTTCACTAATCAACAAGCTCCCTTTCAGCGGAGAAAACCTTATACCAAAGCTTACATTATTTTTCGACACTAAGCTAGATTCGAGTTCTTATTCGGGTACAACCAAACCTGTTATGTTTTATGACCCAACATAACAAACCTTGTGTTTTATGGCCTAAACACATAAACCGCGTCGCTAACATTATTTTCCGACCTTAAGCTAAATGTCGAGTCCTAATCGTAGCTAGAACCAATCCTACCACTTCACCATGTATTTAAAGCCTAAATACTAACCGGTGCCCACAATCAAACCCCATCCAAATATGTACATCAGTTTGGATCACACACTACAAAGATTGAAGACATGGACTCATCTATATGTAAGAAATGTTACAAAATGGACTAAATAGACTACATAACTTCGATCTGAAGATGACCGAAAGTTTCTTCTCTGCACATGAGGGAAAAGGAAGAGTAGAAGATTGGATCACATTTAAAGAAATTACACACGTTAAATGTCAATTGATAAAAGACTCGGTCACCCCGTATATTAATTGTTTATATCTATTTCGTGAGTTTAATAGTAAATCGTAAGTCTTCGGTTTAAAAGTCGGGTACTAATACCCGGTATTTGTAAGAACTATATAAGCCTCTTCCAACTATGGAAGAGGCAAGCTAGTCATTTTCACTTCGTTATCATTAACACATTTTCTCTCACTATGAAAATCCTCTTCATGTGTTTTTCCTCTCTCTAGAAACTAGCCAATCACAAGAATCATCACCGTGTTTAAAGAAATAAACGATCTACAATTTGGTATCAGAGCCTAGTTTGGATTCGTGATTGAATTTGTTGTGGGTTAAATAAGGCTAAATTTCGTGTCTTATTTTGTTTAGAAATCCAAACGCTCAAAAAGATCATCCGGGCTGTACTTTTGTTGGTTAATCTTGGGTTATTCATGCAATAAATGCAAGGAAGAAGTATTGGTGCTATTACAAGTGATTCTCAAGCCTCAAGATCGAAAAACAAAGCTTATAAAGAGTTCGAATTATTTGGGTTCTTCGTGGAGAGTTTGCTTGAATCTTTTGATTCTCGAAAGAAACACATGATATTGGAAGGTTTAAATCTTCATACACCACATTGTTTTTACCAGTTCAAGCTTTGGTTCGTGGTTAAAAGGCTAAATGGATTGATGTTGCATAAATCGGCGAGTGTTCATCGTGGAGAGTTGGTTATTATATTGTTTTATAGCCGACGATTTAACAAGGTTAGGGACAAGATCCACGTTTTAAGGAAAAGGTAAGCGGCGGTTTGACTAAGTCAAAGCCGGCGAGTTGGTAAAAGGTACGGCGAGTTGCTTAAACAAAACACAGGAGTTGCTAAGATTATAAGGCAGCGAGTTGCTCACGGCGAGTTGACTAAAACAAATAATGCAGTCGAGTTACTTTACACGTCGAGTATCAAACAACGGCGAGTTACATTACATCACGACGATTTTTGAGCAAGGCAGCAGAGTTACTTGATATATAACGACGAGTGTTCAATTTAGCGGCGGTTTTGGTCACTTATTCCTGCCAGCGTTTGGCAAAAGTTTTTGGTGCGGTTTGTGTTATCCTAGCGGCGTTTGATAATATCCCAAACGCAACAGTTTGATAAAAAAAATTAAGTAATTATGTAACCCTTTTTCTATAGCCTTTTTAAACTTATTTTTATTTTTACATCAAATTCAAATTTTGGTAGATATGAGCAAAAATTATTTCGGTCGACACCTTTTAGCGACACTTCATTTGGCGGGAAAAATTAAGTAAAATATAATTTTTTCTTTAGCCTTTTTAGCTTATTTTTACACCAAATTTAGATTTTGGTAATAGGGTAAAAAAAAAAAATTATAATCCAACTGCGCCAAATTTCAAACCAAATACCACAACCAATTATTCATTTACGGTTTTTCTATTGATTTTGTAAAATCCCGGTAAACTTCTTATCGGATTAAATCTTTGAACTTTAAAATCCGTGAACGGTTAAATTGCATCAAACTCAAACATCAAGATGTCTAAAATGTCAGACACGATATTTGGTATGCCGGTTTTCCGATACAACGCCACCAATGCTTGACAGAACAAACTTTGAATCTTGGCAACAACGCTTCGTCTGTATTGTCGGGGAAACAGATAATGGAGAGAACATATAAATCGAATACTTGAAGGTCCATTTCAAATGGGAACGTTCATTACTAACTCCTAGCTAAAGATGCGGAAGAAACTGAGGGTTGCACTTCAACGAGGTCCAGAACGTGCTAGAGTTTTTTACAAGACCTTTCTGCTGAAGAAAAGGAATTATAAAGCCTGACATTCATGCTACGAATATCTACTTCAAGGTATACCAAAAGACATCTACACACTCATCAACCAATATACTGACGCCAAAGACATTTGGGACAATGTGAAGATGATTCTGGAAGGTTCTGAGTTAACAAAGGATGACAGGAATCACATTATCCGATTGAATTTGAACGCTTCTGTCAATCCAAAAAGGAGAGACCATTCATGTTTACTAGGTTAGGTTTTTCGAAGCTCATTACGACAGGAGAAACAACAAGATACCACCTGTCCATCAATGTAGCTTAACATCTAATTTTATGAACAATCATGTTACCTGAATGGAGCAGATTCATAACTGAAGTAAACTCAACAGAGTTTTGAAAGAGTCTAACTTGAACATTGTAAGCTTACTTGAAGCAACATGAGGTGCATGCGATGAAACAGAACGATGATGAAAGGTTCATTCAACCAACTAATTGAACCTTTGGGCACTAGTGTCTAATGCCTCAGTTCAGAAGTATCCAACACAATCATCTGAGTCTCCACAATCCTCAAAATCAACATCACTTAGTTATAACGTATCCATATGACACATGGAAGCACTGTCAACGGATAAACTTGAATGAAAAGCCTAACCAATCACACTTGCCTCTCCTCAGAACGTCTTCTAATGCAAGGAATAAAGCTACAGTTCAAGATGACAGGGTTGTTGTTCAGGATGTTCATGATAGATACAATGTGAATAATCAAGGAAGACCATTTCAGAGGAACAATGCAAGAGGAAATGGTGTAGCTAGGAATGTTGGAGGTCAGAACAGAGTTGGAAACATGAATCCTGGTCAAGCTAAACCCATTATGTGCTACAACTGCAAAGAATCGACACATAGCACAGAATGTCCACAAACCAAAGCGTCCTCAGATTCAGACTACTTCAAGACAAGATGCTGCTGATCGAATGCCTCATGAAAATGTAATGTACTAAGATGAAGTAGCAGTTGTTGTTTTCCTTGCAGGAGAACAGGTCACACAATTTTTAATGAACATGTGGATGATTTGCACCATGTGGACCATGTCTTTGAAGCTGATCAAAGCAATGCATTCGACTAACGATTTTGATGAGGGCTACCTACCACACAGACCATGCACATGGCGTAAATCTTTCATCTGAAGCTCCAATCGTAACGATGAAGCCGGCGCCATCATATGACTCTAATACTCCGTTGATGTACAAGAATCATGATACCTTTGTATATCATATGGTGAGTCTCATATGTACACGTAGATGCAAAGAGATGTACAACACAACTAACATAGTTGACAATCTGGATCTGACTATACGATTAATAGTAATATTATTCCGAATGATCAGTATGTGGAAGATAACGAAGAACATATTTAAAATATGTATCTATCTTTACGAAATGATACATTGAGGTCAATTCACATGAAATGCATGAACAGGTGTACAAAGAAGGGTCAGCAAATAAGCAGGTAAAGTATTAATGTCACATTTACTGCTGGAACTATTGCGAGATATAGGAACTGGTTTGGGGTGTATAACAACGGCTAAGTTTGATTACTGATAGAGAACTAAAGATTGAAGACAAATGAGAATAATTATCTCACGACCGAAATCGAAAAGGAAACTTTTTAAAATCGGAACTTCATTCTGCACAATTGCAACTTCGTTCTACTCTTAACCATCATAAGATAGTAAGGGAAGAAGCGATCATTTTGAAAAAGGATTTTAAACAAAAAGAAGACAAATTCCTTGAAGAGTTTTTAGACATTAAAAGGCTAAAAGAAAAGGTTGAAGATAGATTATACGATACAAATCAATCTGAACAAACGTTCACATGATAAATTTAAATAACCAAAATCGTTTAATTAATGATGAAAAAACAAGTAGCGATTAGGCTATCAAAAATCCTTATGTCTCAACCCGTGCAAAGCAAGTTTCAAACCAAAGCCTCTATAATGGTCATGTATTAGTCATGTCCAATCATGCACGTCCTAGTTTGTGGCATGGAAACCCCCTCCTCCGATGACACGTCATGATATGGCTGAGATAACTAGGAAAAGAATGATGGAGAAAATGCAAAGCCCTCAATGTGTGGAAAATAAAGTTAGGATTGCCCCCCCCCCCCCCCCCCCCCCAGATTACTCGAAGGAGAACCTTCTTGCAACCTTTGCTCCAACAAAGTGAAATCTGACCCAGAACAGATATGTTTTGGTCTCATAGATAATAATGACAGGAAAAGGCTGAGACCTCAGTTCCAAAAACCACTTTCAGCATTGACAGTGTATCCACCCAATACTCCTGTCAAGCTTGTCCCTAGAGTTCTTCCAACTAAAAGTCAAGTGAAGATTAATCTTTATGTACTCTCACATCAACATTTTTTACGGGAATTTGACAAACTTGCAAAAGAGAATCACCCCAACAGGTGTGTACAGAAAGGGGAAAGAGGTTTTGAACAAACAAAAAAAAAAAAAGAATGTTTACCTAACACTGAAAAAAGGGTTATTCCATTTTTCAACTCTTAAAGAACACTTTGCAGGAGTTCAAACGACCCTCTTTAAAGAAGTTAAAGTAATGGAAGAAATTTTTGATCAAATTCTGATGAGTGGAATCATGAATGTCGTAGGACAAGCATGTGCTAGAAATTGTAAGAAAAACCTTCTCATGAAATGAGAATCTTAATTGCTAATTGTTTGTCCGAATCAACTGTTGTTTGATGTTGGAAAAATCCTTTGTCTAGATCTTGAAGTCTGAGAATCCTAAAGTTCAGTAATAGTCAAAACATATTCAAAACTTGAAGGGAATCCTAAATTTGCAATTAAAGTATCAACATCTTCAAGAAAGTTTTGATAATAAAAAATCACAAGCATCACAGGAAGCTCCTGATTTTAACTCATTCTTTAAGATCAAGAATCTGGAACATCAGATTCAAGAAAAGGACAACGTGATTAGAGACTTGAAATTCTAGTCTCTAATGTGAATGACAGAAGTTGTGTGAGCCTTATAAGCTAACGATGTCACTGATCTTCTAAACAGAATGAAGCGTTTAAGAGCAGAATAGAAAATGTTAAGCACATTACAAGGAATGTTGAGTCCAATTAAGATAACGCGCACTAGCACTAATGAAAAGACATCTTCCTTGTTAACACAGATTGAGGATCTAAAGGCTCAATTAGAAGGCAATTTGAAAGTTGCCACTAGAAGTTCTGTCAAAACAAAAGTTCTTGCTCCTGGTATGTATGCCATAGATGTAGAACCAATCCCTCCTCGCCTTAAGAACAATAGGAGTGCTCATTTTAGCCTATATAAACCATCTTAAGGAGAGTGTAGAAACAGTTAGGGAGATTGTAAAGGAAGCTAGAGTAGTTAAACCACTGATAATGTACTTAACTATGCCTTGTCAATACACTAAGCTTCTCAGGAATTGGTAAAGATGGTTATATGCACTGCCCAAAAGAATTCACCGAAAGAGATAGGAAGGGCTCCTCTATCCCTTATAACTAGGAAAAAGCAAGTACTTTTACTGATACAGCAGTACATCTACTAATAACACACAAAACATGGAGTGCAACCAGAAAACCTCAACGTCTAATGTCCGGTGATTCCTTTCTATAGGAAGTAAGAGTTCACTCGTGCAAGCGATCCAAAGCCTAAAGCAATACAAAGCACAATAGGATCCTGCCAGCTAAGAGTGTGAATAACAAGAAAGTAGAACGACCATCCCTAGAAACAAGATAAGTCCTGTTTGGACAAAAGTGAATCGAGTTATTCTAGCAATTAGCTCTAAGCATATTGAATTAATTCGAAATTCTGATCGTGGTGCAAAACGTGATAACAAAAGTGTTTGAATCTGCAAATCATGAAATATGTGTTTGTTAATATTTGAGCTATGTATTGCTACCCCCACTGTTAAAATTGTCTTGAATAAAGAAGCAGATTTGGAAACCAAAGGCAAACTGTCTGATAACAGGTCTAAAACAAGACAAGCCAGATTTGCAACTCAAGGCAAACTGACTGATAACAGTTTAAACAAGACCAAGCAGTTTTTGAAAAGCATGGGAAACCTATTTGCTAATGTTGGTTACAATGGAGACCCCAGAAAGAAATTCTCCTCAGGAAAACTTAATTTATGGTTATCAATGGAGACCCCAAAACAAAGCACCACATGAAAGAAATTTGCCTTAGGAGAACTATGCCCTTTAACTAGGCTTCCTGTGACATGTACTACTATGTCAGCTAACCAACAGGACCCCAACACAAATTGGGGATCCGAAATTCCAAACCCTCCAAATTCGACTGTTTTCAAATGCAGGTGGTACAGATCATCCTTTGGTATCTGGACTCAGGCTGTTCAAAACTCGATTTAGAGGAATGAATGGCTTAGGACCCGAGCCTATCATGATGACCCCTGGACAACTCATTTCAGGGCTCGCCCCATCGCCTGTCCCTGCAACTACATACATTCCACCAACAGATAAAGATCTGGAGATTTTATTCCAACCGATGTTCAATGAATACTTTGATCAATCTACAGATGGTGAACCAGTACCTACGGCTACTGTTGTTAACGCTCCAATTGTTTCTACAAATACATCTGTTTCTACAACGATTGCTCAAGATGCACCTTCTACAAGTCATTCACTGTCATCCTCACAAGTGCATCCTCCAGTCTTTCCTCAAGGTGTTGCAGCTGGACCAACTATCGAAGACACCTCAATTACTCAAGCTGACCTTCATCCCTCAGTTAACCCTGTTGCAGGAGAACCTAGTTCTGCACAGTCAACATCAAGGGATGTTAGTTTAGCTGAACCCAACCAAGTGAATCAACCACCGGATCATCTCAGAAAATGGACCAAGGATCACCCTCTTGATAATATCGTTGGTAATCCTTCTCGTCCGGTATCCACCAGAAAACAGTTAGCTTCCGAACCTCTGTGGTAGCTAGTTTCCATACGTACTGTCAAAAGTCAACCAAAGAACTTCAAATGGCGTGAATGAAGATAGCTGGTTTAAAGCTATGCAAGACGAAATTCACGAATTTGATCGACTTAAAGTATGGGAACCAGTACCACGCCCACCTTCAAGAAGGAGAGGATGAGTAAATGAAGTATCCTCTTGTATCCTTTGTACACAAGTACATAAAAAAAGACTTGGTAAATATTTTAAGTCATTTGGAATTACAAAATGGTTTGCAATTACTTCAAATTGCAACCCGGTTCTCATTTGAAGGAAAGATTGTCGTCTAAAGACAACTTCCTACAAAACGTAAAAAAAAAAAATTAATTTACTCGGCATGGATTACTTTATATCCATCAATTTGGGAATTATTGTACGATTCATGTAGTTTTCTAATTCGCAAGAGAGCTTCCTGTTTTTTCTAACGCAAATAATTTTATCTTAATTTGATTCTTCAAAATGATTTGTGTAAACCACGGAGGTAAAAGTGTTGTTTGAAAATCAATCCGACATTTGACACTCAATCAGACTACAACTCTTTCAATAGAAAACGGGTCCTCGATTGAGGGGAGAGTGTTGTCTCAAATTTAATGTCCTAGTGCCGATTATAAGTGTAACCGGACAGGAGAGAACAAACGAAGCTAAGGAACCAATCTCAGAGCTCACAACGCATCAGCGATGTTCCCTCTACGTAACAGAGACAACTGAACAACATTGCAACACTTTCCACCACCATCCACCTCCACTATCAAAAACCTATAGGTCATCGAGATATTCGGGAGAAAGTTAAAGATCAAAAATCTCGAATGCATCATTAGTGGAAGACTCCAGAGATATTGGCTTACCAACTTTATCAAGAGAAGTGAAATGATTAAGATCCAATATCATCGGTATGCAACATACATCTTTTACATTCTAATTGTATGGCATTTGATGTTATTGTGTCAGTGTATGAATCTTCATGGTTTTTCATTAAACATAAAAAACCATTTTTTTGAGTTATAACGAAAATCTTCAAAAATTATATATCTATGAACACTAACACATTCCCTCAACGATTGAGGGAGCTTTAATATGTCCAAACACAGCTTGTAACTAAAACATGATCATACATCTAAGGTTCTCAAGTGTTTCTCCCCCCCCAATGTGCTTTAACATTTTCGAAACCATGCAACATGTGAGGGGAGCTTTTCTGAAATGCAAAAACAATCGGGTACTAAACACTTTGATAGTTATATCATAAGTACCTGATTGAGTTTCTCAATTGGATTTATGGCAAGGTGAACTGTACCAAAAGACTGACCATGTATTTACTTTTATCGAAGTTATAAGGAATGGTTAAAAGGGTTAGGTGCTGCGTTCCTATGTCCTGCCAGAACCGGAGGGATCTACCCAGGGACTATCCACTAGTTAGTGACAGAATGTCCTTAGGTATATTAAAAGGGTAAATGTTAGAACAAGGGAATAGTGCCCGACCTGAAGATGAGCAGAACTAGAAATACCCAACAAGTTTCTAGTCATGAAGTCTCGGTATGCACTGAAGGGTTGAAGAATGACAAAGAATGTATCGTATAAGGGAGTAAAGCAAAGAAGCCCTCCATTCACCTTAGGCAGAAACCGGTCAATACATATTCTGTCAGAATCACAAGTTTATTAGCTGACATTGAAGACGACACATAGACCCCAGTGATGCAATGCACAACCCTTCCAGCCTTCGAGTTTCCTCTGGAAAGAAACTTGCTCATTTGTCCGACGACTAAACATGCAATCACTGTCTCACTCACTCCGAGTAAGTCGGTATTGAAAAGGTGGCAGTACAGCCTCCAAGCCTCCATCACTAATATCATAGCGCACTTACGAGTCTAAGCCAAGAGATCATCAATTATCGCGTTAGGACACATGTTCCCATTTTATCTTGTCTTTCACACACTGTGAAACAGTTTATCTAAAGAAGTCCTACGCATTATCCCATGTGCCTCTAACGCTAACTCTCGGCGCCTCAACGCTCCATACCCAAGTCCTAAAGGCGTGCTCATAACTGTCCCCACAACCGGAGCTTCCTACTGCTGACCCCAGGTACAACCTCTGTGGAAACCGTAGTGGGGGTGAATACGTTTCCATTTAAAAACTTTAAATCTTTTGTATCAAATCACCAATCAAGTTAGACGTAATATGAGAAGTGTCGATAATATGTTTTACAACAACTAGCACATATCTTAATAATACAAACTCAACCACAATATTAACTACAAAGTAGTACACAACCTTAACTAACAATATATACACAACCATTCACACAATCATAAACACAATGCAAGTATAAAAGTAAAGTGGTAAATGTAAAGAAATAAGTAAAGCTAAAGGTAAAAGAAAATGTAAACCGACATGGTGATTTATAATGGTTCGTTCACAAAGCTCCTCTTCGCCCTACTCCACTCCCCGCTTATCCAACTCGAGAGTTACTTCACTAATCAACAAGCTCCCTTTCGGCAGAGAAAACCTTATACCAATGCTTACATTATTTTCTGACACTAAGCTAGATGTCGAGTTCTTCTTCGGGTACAACCAAACCCGTTATGTTTTATGGCCCAACATAACAAACCTTGTGTTTTATGGCCTAAATACATAAACCGCGTCGCTTACATTATTTTCCGACACTAAGCTAGATGTCAAGTCCTAATCTTAGCTAGAACCAATCTACCACATCACCAATGTATTTTAAGGCCTAAAATACTAACCAGCCCACAATCAACCCATCCAAATATATACATCATTTGGATCTACACTCTACTAAATATTGAAAGACATGGATTCGATATATATGTAACAAATGTTACAAATGGACTAACTAGACTACATAACTTCGGATCTTGAAGATGACGGAAGTTCTTCTTTTGCACTTGAGGAAATGAGGAAATGATAGAAGATTTGATCACATTTAAACAAGATTAACCAAGTTGAATGATCAAAGATTTAGAGAGATTTAGTGAGATCTAGAGAGAGAAAGAACTTAAAGAAAAACATGCAAGAAGGTTGTAAAAATAGTTGGAGGTGACCCACTATTTATAGGAGTTGAAAAAACAGCTTGTCAGGAAACGGCGGTCACAAATATATTAGGGGGCCGCCAAATATTTAAGGGGGCCGCCGACCGAATTAAGGGACCGCCCTGACAGATGCTCCTGTTTTTGTCTTTTTGTGGTGACAAACTTGTCTGGTGAAAGTGACACTTATTTTAGGGGCGAAATGGCCAGATTTTAAAATTCAAAATAAAAACCAAAATAAAACATTTCTTTATAATTCAAAAATAATTTGTCTAAATAATTTTTGAGAAATAGTTTT
>BQNB010177559.1:2925-12955 GCA_026074375.1 Tanacetum coccineum
AGGAGCACCCGGCTAATGGCTTGATCTGCCATAACTACAATGAGGTGGGTCACTAAAGAAGAAATTGTCATGTCTACCTGGCAGAGTTAAAGAAGAACAAAACTAGTGGGGCTATTACATCAGGTATCTTCACTATATGACTTTATTCTATTCCTAATAACTCATGGGTTTATGACATTTTTTGTGGTACTCACATTTGTAATACAACGCAGGGGCTTATGGGAAGCAAAAAAGCTGAAACATGGAGATCTGACCCTGTAAGTGGGGAATGGAAACCGTGCAGCTATGGAAGCAAAAGGAAGTTTTGATTTAATTCTTCCTAATAGACTTGTAATTGTTTTAGACAATTGTCATTCTGAACATTCTATTACTAGAGGTGTTGTTTCACTTTCTTAGTTGGTGGATAATGGTCTTATTAATACGTTTACTAATTAAGGTAATTCTGTTTCGAAAGATAATGGTATTTATTCTAATGCTATTCCTCGTGATGGTATCTATGAAATTGATATGCATAATTTGGTTCCAAACGATAGTTCTATGTATTCTATTCGAAACAAGAGATCCAAGCGTAACTTGGATTCTACTTTTCTATGGCATTGTCTAGGCCATATGAATAAGAATCACATTACAAAGTTTTAACATATTGGGATTTTACAATCAACTGAAGATGGGTCATTTGACACGTGCGTATCTTGTCTATTTGGTAAAATATAGCGTAAGCCTTTCACTCATGTTACTAAAAGAGCTAAAGATCTACTTGGACTCATACAAACTAACGTATATGGACTATCTAGAAATACGTCTAGAGAGTTCATTGATGATTTAAGTAGATATGGTTATGTTTACTTGCTTAAATATAAAGTTGAAGTCTTTGAAACTTTCAATACTTTTCAAATTGAAGTAGAGAATCAACTCGAGAAGACCGTCAAATCACTTTAATATGATCAAGGTTGACGAATATTTGAGTCAAGAGTTTTTAGATTATCTAAAGAATTGTGGGATTGTCTCACAACTTACCCCTCCATACACACCACAACTTAATGGTATGTCTGATAGGAGAAATCGAACATTGCTTGAAATGGTTTAATCTATGACGAGTCAAACTAATCTGTCAATGTCCTTTTGAGGCTATGTTCTAAAGTCTGTGTTAGAAATTCATATTTTGTAAAGTACTAGTTATTCACGTTTAAGAGCTGTATAACAATGAAATAGGCTAGTCGGGTAAACGGGTTTGCGCTATAAACTAATATTATATACGTTCCAGGCTTAGCACATCACAAAGACCAATCCTGAACCTTCTTTTCTTAACCCTAAATGCCCCATGTTATGGGTTTGGGTATAAATACCCCTCTTCACACAAGGAGAGGGATGTGGATTCATTTTGTTTAATCCCACCATCCTTCTCTCTAATCTAACATCTCTCTCTAGTTCTTCTTCTCTCGCTTTATCTCTCTAGATTATTCTTATTGTACTGCTTATTATATGTGGCTTATTTGAGTAGTAGTTAGTGTTATTAACAATTAGTATCAATCGCCAAGGGGATGATTTAGTGTGAGTTTTTGTGTGTGTACTTGGTTCGAAAACTTGTGTAGCGAACTATAAAAACTTGGTTTTTTATGTTAAAAACTCTTTCTTCTTGCTAGTAATCTTTTGATCCTAGGACTTAAGGATGAATTAGTATTTTAGAACAAAGATAATACAAAAAGGTTTGAACTTTATTCAAGATTTAAAAGTTTTTATCATTTTTTTACGTTTTTTTAGTCTTAGTCATTTTTACACTTGACCCTTTGTTATTTAATGTGTTAATTTCTTAAAGTTTACATTTTTACGATTCTACACACGTTATAGAAAAGGTAGGTGCAGAAATTATTGATACAAAATGTTGCAAATCAGGTTTTTGAGTGATTTTAAAAGTTGTCATTCTTGGCGAGACTTTGTGTTCGAAATCGGGGATATAATTTTTTTGAATTCGTCAAGATTTTGAACTTTGGCGAGATAACTTATTGGTCTCGACGAGATTTTATAGCCAAATTATAACGTCGAGATCAGTTCGAGTCTTGGCGAAACACTTTCGATCTTTCGCTGCGAGATTATAACAACGAGATAGTTTGACTCACAGCGATATTTTGCACGGCGAGTATTTATACGATGATATTTTGACAACGAGTTAATATCTTGGGTTTTTTCTTGGCAATATAATATCCTTCATACGACGAGATAACTTCATTTTCTAAGTCCTTGTTTCACCAAATTAAATCACAAGCCAAATCACAAACCAAATCACGAATCACATTGAATCAACAACAACATCTCAACACTTTGTCGTCTTAAGATCTTGAGTTACTAACACACGTTTCAAATGGCTACAAAACTAGAAATTTTTGCTACTGGTTCTGAAAATAATCCTCATATGCTATCAAAAGATGATTACATTCAATGGTCAAGCAGCATCATTCGTTACTATAAGAGAACCAAATGGAAAACTTCTTACTAAATCCATTCTTAAAGGTCCATACCAATACCAAAAAATCCTTGAACCCAGTGATGAAACCCTTACACCGCCCGTACCTGACACCTACAGACTTTAAACTGACATTGATCTTAATGAGGCTGAATGAAAACAGATTGAGGCTGATGATCATGCAATACACATTCTACTCTTGGGTTTACCAACAAATATTTATGTTGCTGTGGATAGTTGTTAAACTGCACATGAAATGTGGAATCGTATTTAGAGGTTTAAGAAAGGTACTAAGATTAGGATTCAGAAGAAAAGTATCATACTTTTAGATGAACTAGAAAAGTTTACATCAACTGAGGGTGATACCATAGGGTCATACTTCGAGAGATTCTATGTATTAATCAATGACTTGGACAAAAACAAGCTTACACCACCCACAATTGAAATAAACCTCAAGTTTCTCAATCACCTTTAACCTAAGTGGGCACACTTCATCACACATGTTAAGCAGTCAATGGATTTGTATAATGTAGATTACAACAAGATTTACGACTACTTGAAGCAAAACCAGATAGAGGCTAATGAGATCCGGGAAGCTTAATCTGTTTGCTCTCTACTCAAAGACTCCAGCACCATATGCTTTACATTTAAATACACCAAAACAACCATTACCTCTTAACATCATCATTGTGCAACAACCAACCCTTAACAACAATAACTATTTCCTTTCAACACCATCATTGATGTGAATGATCCCATGCAGGCTATGCAAACTGCTTTTACTCTCATGTCTAATACATTCACAAGATTCTATTCCACTCCTACTAACAACAACCAATGGATCTCATCAAATACCCAAAACAAGAAGATAGCTCAACTATTAAACATAAATCAGGCTAGGCAGATTCAGATGGTTGTAGCTAATACAGGGAATCAAGGGAATAGGCAGACATAAAATGCTAATTATCATGTGGTTGGTAACAATGTAAGGCAAAATAAGAATAAGTTTTGGGGGCTCCACAAGGAAATGTTGCAGCTCCGGTGTTTAGGAATAATAGTAACGGGCAGAAAGTAAATTGAATTTTGTGCTATAACTATAGGGGAGTTGGTCATTTTGCAAGGAACTATACAAACAAATCAATGGTCGGGGACTCTACTTACTACACAGAAAGGTTGATGTTGGTCCAACAAGAAGAGGCAAGGATAGAAATTACTGCTGAACAACATGACTTCCTAGCATATACATCTGATGAAGAATGTGAAGACAGAGAATTTAATGCCAACTGTATCTTTCTGACCAGGCTTCAGTCAACATCCTCAAACAAAGATACTGCTTTGGTGTATGACACATCTGGAATCTCTGAGGTACCCAAATTCGATAACTATTATGATAATGAGATATGTAATTTGTTTGCTTATGAAGAAGAGCATCTTGAGCTACATGAATCTACTCAAGCTACATATGCGAAGCAACATAATGATAGCCATGTTTTTCTAAAACTCTAGATGTGGACTTTAGTGGAGGAGACATTGAGCATCAATCTGTTAATAATGAGGAAACTAATGCTTACATTGAATTTCTTCTTAATAATTTCAAAATTAACCTAGATAAATGTTTCAGGGTTAATCAAAATGATAAGGATGAAATAAAGAGATTAACCACTGAGCTTGCATAGTACAAGGGACAACAAAGGTTTTTAAACACAACGAGCAAAAATATAATGAACTTTAAACTAGATATCAAAATGCGGTCTATGAAAAAAATTGTTTAACTAAAAAGCTAGATGATCGGACAAGAAGTTCGAAAAAATGATTAAATCTCTTAATGCAGAAATTTCAGATCTTAAAAACCAGCTTTCGAAACAAGAGTCAGCGTATTCTGAACTTGAAAAAGTTCGGGATGAGTTGAAACATAAGTTTTCAAAACATGAGGATGAACTTCTTGAACAAATCATTGAGTCAGATGATAATATAAAAGATTTGAATAATATTATTCTTAAAACGGGCAATATGTGCAAATGATGCATATGCTTTCTCCAAAACCAGACTCTTTTTATCACAATGAACACAAAAGGGCTCTCAGTTATCAAAATATCTTGCATTAAAAAAAAGCTCAGAAGACACTGTAATATGATCATCTTAGTAATATAGTGTGTGTTTAGGAGTAATTATGTGTGAATCTAAAGAGAGAGATGAAGGAGGGCCCCAAAAGACCCCTGTAAATATGACTCATCATATTAATATAGTGTATGTTTAGGAGTAATTATTGTGAATCTAAAGAGATAGATAATAGATAGGAGAGATAGAGAGAGAGAGAAGAGAGAGCTGAGAAGAGAGATAGATAGAGAAAGTTAGTTAACTTGTCTTGTTATCAACTGGAAACCGTAACACAATTAAACACATGACTAAACACTTTAATAAAGAAAAACAATCTTCCGCTCTATTAATAGTCACATAGAGAAGACTTCATAATTAACACTTCTAGTCCTTTGCATTATTAAAAGTATCAAAGTAAGGTGGTCATTTTCCTTATTCCTAACAATCTCCCCTAAATGATTTACTTTGAGAACTATCCTTATTCTATTTTTTATGATTACTTCTTCCTTATGTATAACACCCCGTGTTTTCAAGTCATTGACGACGTCGATAAATCCACAATGTATCTTTTGTATTGTACGCGTTTGCTTTAAATTGTAAACGTTAAGTTAAATCGCGTAAGCTAAAAATTAGCGTTCAATGTAAACGGGCATCAAACAATTAAATGTTTACATTAATCAAGTATTAAATAATTATTTTGAGAATAATTATGGTCTTTGTTCATTTTATTTTTATCGGTTACCTAAAGTGTAAACGTTTCGCGATAAAATGCATTTAGGCATACCCGGAACCACCAAAACTTTTTTACGCTTCAACAAATACCCACATTTATACCCAATACTCAAAATTTACAAAAATATATCATATATATCTCATTATGGCCGGATATGTTGCAAATGATACAAAGAAATATGAAATAAACCTTGCAAGTTGGTTTTGTACAACATCTAAACCATTAAAACCTAGCTAGCATGTTCCTTTGACCAAAGATAAGACTATGGTCTTTCCTTAAGACCCTCATCTTGTTCCTAAGACCCGACTAATTGCAAACTTTTGACCATCAAACTACATTATATGATGCAAGTAACACATAGATAGCAAGACTTAACCAAAAATCAAACAAAAACACTCTCTTTGGCTCTCTTTCAACCCACGGCTCAAAACTCCTCAATTAAACAAACCATACAAAATTTTCTACAACCCATACACACATACACACATCATTCCTAAGATATTCTAAGATGTTTCCAAGCATTGGTTAACCATTTTCAAGTATTTATCAAGAAAAGGAAAGCTAGGGTTTTATATGGAAAACTAGGGTTTTCTTGGTTGCTAGCTTTGGTTTTAAGTCCCTAAATCAAAGGTTAAGGCTCTTATTTCTCAACATCATCATTCATCATTAAGGTTATCTAGCACCTTTATCTTTTCATTTCATGAGTTTTTATGCATATGTTAGTCTTTATAGCAAAATCACCATTTAGGACTTTTTAACATGTAAAAAGGATTTTTACTTATAATTATGGATTTGTTCACTTTTAAACATGTTATGATGTTAATGAGATCATGTTAAAATGGATGTAAAAGGATTGTACCATGTTGTTTTGGTGTAAAAATGGATAAATACAAATTAGGGTTTATAAAGTTTACTTAATATGTTATAAGTAAAAGAAATGCAAATGACATGTAAATCTTGTTTATGGACTTTTGGTTATGTTATATGATCACTAAAATAAAGTTATATTGGAAGTATAAATCTTGTACACACTTGGTTAATGTATAAAAAGTTCAAGTATGAACTTGTAGTTAAAAGGTACTTAAGTAAAGTTTATGTTTTCATGAGATGTTTATGACTTGTACATCTTGGTAACTTGGACAAATGGATAATATGTGGACTAATGGACTTATTATATGTAACACATATAACATATATGGTATATATAAGACTTGTGGTAAAGTTACAAAGTTGAAAGTATGAAAACAAAAGTTAAATATGGACTTAAGAAAGTCATCACAACTTTCTGCCAAAAATTCGTATAAAAATATATTTATTTTATATTTTTATAAAATACTACATCTCAAGACGAATCCGGACATGTAAGAAACTTGAAAAACGGATAAATAACGAAAAGTTACGGTAAAAACAAGTTTATAACGTTAAATAAACGGATTTATAAAAGACATTTTTATAAAACAATTTAAAAATTTATAATAACCCACAGCAAGTTTTAGTATTTTTTAAAAACAGATTACACATATTTTTAGGATTCTAAAATGATAAGAACGAAAATTTTTCAATTAATAACGAATGAGTTACGAATTTTGCGAGTTTACGACAATTAATAACTTTTATAAAACTATTTTTATAAAAGTTACTGTTCATGACAGAAACATTTTATTTTTTTTAAACCTCATAAAAATAAATAGAACTTTCATTACGAGAACGTTCATGACAGAAACATTTATTTTTGTAAACCTCATAAATAAATAGAACTTTCAATTTCGAGAACGTGCTCGAAAGAATCGCTAAAAACGGAGCTATAACATATAAAATACGACGTTTACGGGTTTTACGATAACTAAAACTATAAAAATAAATTTATAAATGTCAAATTATGATAACTCTTCCTAATACGAAAGCGTGGGCATAAGAAACGTCAAAATCGGGCTTAAAACACGAAAGTTACGCCAGTTTTACTACAACGACAAATATAAACGTTTTAACTTATTAAACACAATTTTTCCAAAACAATTAGATGGTGATTAGCTATATAGGATTATGCATGGTAGTAATTACCCAATGTGATTAGTACTTATACGACCTTAATTTAAATAGGTTGCATCTGACAATTTGCGTGGCGCATTATTTGTGATATTCTTGTTATTCGCTCACTAAAGGTGAGTTCATAGCCCCACGTATTACATGATTTATTTTGGGGTGAGAAACAGGCAATGTTTTATAACTAGACACAAGTGGTTAAGTTTCATATTATGATTACGTGTTGCCTAAGTAGCGATAACCCAAGTTGAGCCCATTATCATGAATTGCCAATTACTAGATTGTGAGCGCGAATGATATGAATAGATCTATTGAGATTGACATCCCCGTTCGGGTGATTAGCTATCACTGGGCAAACGAACGAATACCATGTCAAACATAGGATATTGCGGGTTAGAACATCATCACGAGCAATGTAGGCCATTTATATGGTATTCATTTATGTCGAGCTTCAGTGTCATGAGCTTAGGGCAACGTAATTACATTTATATGATGTCTGCATCTGTTGCATTATCATACACTTGGGAAATCTTGTGGTCCTACAATATATGAATTATATCAAACCTATGAATTCACCAACATTATTGTTGACGTTTTAAAGCAATGTTTTTTCCGGGGATCAGAAGCACGTTTCAAGGATAACATTGGTGGTTTATTGATTGATATCATGCATTAAAGATTTTGGTCGAGCATTACATTTTGTATACTGTATGGCTAGAAATCTTTGTATTTTGAACAAGTGGACAAGTGAAGCTTCGCTTATGTAACACATACTTTGTTAAATCAATTATCAGTTTTAAAAATGAGCTTTTGGTCGTTCTATATCATCTGTGTTATTGAACTATGAAGTAACACGCCTCGGACCCTTATTCCGCTGCGACCCAATTGGTGTTTATAGATTGGTATCAAGAGCCAACGTTATAGAGAACCAGTCAAATGTTTTTTTATGACTATAACCGTTTTCAAACATCGCATCATACAAAGGAGTTTTACACGGGACAACATAATGTGACATACCTTCATGCATACACTACTTGTTTGGCATTAGTTGAGTTGACTATATGCATCATAATTTTTGGATATACATGTTATGATATAAATGTATATCCAACGAGTATATTTAAATACTATAATAAGCTATTTTTGAATTTTCAGATTCAGTCAGTCATATTCGGATGGAATCGGGGATTATATACACGGATGGTTTCCAGCCATTTGAGGGTTTATCAGAACAAATAGGGGTGGGGGAATTTCAACCGAAAAAAAAAATCCATATCATGAGTATATTGAGCCTGCCTGAGATGCCATAAACCCATATGTGGAGACCGCTCTTCAGCCACCATCCTCTCCAGATTACTGCCTATCCCTAGAGACCAGAGCAGGCACCAACCTTCGCCAGATTAGTTCCAGGCCGCAGAGCATACTGATGAAGAGATTATTGCTGCGATAAGCCAGGTGCTGAGGATGCCTCACCCACTTCTTTAGTACCTGACAAAGTCTCGGAGCCGATCCTGAGCGGACCTGAGAGGATGACGATGAGGACCCCGAAGAGGATCATTCGATTATCTTCTGATGAGGAGATGACGGATATGACGAAGGGGTCATCAGGGATGATGACATGGACATCAAGGCCGATGATGAGGAGGAGGAGGAGGAGCACCGAGCTCCTGCCGACTCTGTAGTTGTTGCTATGCTAGCTACTGATCAGGCCCCATCTGCGGAGGAGACAGAGCCGTTCGAGACTGATGAGTTTGCGGCCACACCACCACCACACTCTGCATATCGTGTGACAGCTAGGATTTCTATTCCAGCTCCAGTACCTACACCAATATGGTCTGATGCAGAGGTTTTCAGACTTCTCGCTATATCTACTCCACCATCATCACCACTCTCCCCATGGTCTTCACCACTTCCCCAGATACCTTCTCTATCACTACCACTATCACCAACCTCACCTGTGTTATCACCAGCACCACCTTCTAGCCCCATTCATTGGGCTATCTAGCTACGATGATTCAGATGAGAGCTGAGGCTGCATCTACTTCCCATTCTCTACCATTACCACCACCCTTTATACTCTCCCCCACCAGACCAGATGCACCATCATTAGGGATACCACCACCCTTGCCCATATCAGTTCTTACTTCATCACCACCATTGCTACTACCCTCTGCTAGTCATAGGTAGGTCTTAGGGCGGACTATGGCTTTGTAGCTACTATGGATAGGGAGATCAGACGTGATCCAGAGAGAGAGGTTGGATATGGGATCACCGACTCGTGGGATGAGATAGTTGAGACCCTGCAGGGAGCACCAGTTAGTACTGACACGGAGTTGGGTCGACATATGACAGCATTTAAGACTAGGGTTAGGCAGGACACGGATGAGGTTTTTACGAGGTTAGACGATGAGCAGAGTCAGAGACAGTTATTGGCTGGTCGGCTCAATATGTTGTTTAGAGACAGACGAGCACATGCATATACACGTCATCAGATGGAGAAAGAGGCTAGATTGTCCCGAGAGGCTAGGAGACGATCTATGGATGCGAGTGATCTTGCGCGTGCAGAGGTTATGTCGCTATGTACCACAGTGTTAGCTCAGCAGTCAGAGATTAGAGAGTTACAATCAGCAGACCGTAGGAGGCAGACGGTGATTTCCGAGTTACTGACAGCAGATTATAGGAGGCAGAGACAGCTT
>BQNB010177560.1:0-12954 GCA_026074375.1 Tanacetum coccineum
TGGAATTAGGGTTTAAAGGCATACGATAACGGTTTAAAGCCCGTTTTGATATAACGTTGCGAATGGTACATTATAGGAATAATGTACTTTGTAAAAATGATATTATGATATTGACTTGATATATTATGATGATTGCTTGACATATATGAAGATAGGATTGTCATATGTAGGTTGCCTGAGCCCGTTAACTTTAGTTATGCAAGAAATGTTGTACATCGAGATATTGGCAAAGTAAGTAATGTAATAAAGCGAAAAATTTCCCTGAAAAAGGTGAGTTCATATATAATTGATAGATTGTACATCATCTAACTTAATAGATGGATATTTACATTTATGAAAATTACGGGTTGTTATAAAAACTGTGTTATTTTCTCTCCTTGGTGTTGTCGAACAGTAAACAAAACAACATCATCACCATCTTCAACTATCCTCCAAATCACTCCATTTTTCTTCAAATCAGTCTTACATTAAACCCCCATCATTCTCTTCAATTAAAATCAATCATGCATCAAGATTGATGATTTCTTGATTTTAATAAATTTTTGATTCTATGGTTTTTTTTATCCAATTGGGTGCAAGAAGATCATCAAGGAGTTGATAATTAGTGTTTCTAACAAGTTTGGTGAAACGAATCAAGATTTTTGGGTTTTTCTTTGGTCCATGTGTTCTTGGTCGAATATCAAACCCACAAGGGTTTGATATTGATTGATTTCCTTATATTCCATTGTGTTTGTAAGCCTCTTGTTTCCTTTTGTGTTGATTTAATTTTATTTTGAATGCATGTGATTAATTTCCCTCTTTATAAGAATGCATGTTCATAGCTTCATTGATTTGGTTTGATCATGAACATCAAGTTTTGATGTATTGAGATATGTTATTGAGATGTGATGTGGCATTGCAAGTGAATAGATAATGATTTGGTTATGTTTTGGAAGGGTTTTGAAGTAGTCTTTAGGAGCAGTTTTAGATCAGTAGCAAAAACAGGTTATTACGAAATATTTTTGTCTTATGGCTTACTGGGGAATTACATGGTTGGATAGGTATAGGTCTAAGCTACATGTGGCTAATTGGATGGTTTATCAACTCTACCAAATGAGCGAGTTATGGCCGAAATACTAAAACTAGTCGAATCTGAAACACCTTTTGTAAAACAGGTTAAACTCCATATTTTTGCACTAAATTGTTGGGCTTAAAAACATGGCTCTATAGTAGACACATTAGGCTAACATCTCCAAGTGGATTCACTTTAATAGCTATCACGGTTTGGGAACTACGCCAAAATTGGTTTTTGGTAGGAAAACTTGGGACTGCTACAGACCAGCAGTATAAATGAGTTATTTGCAGCAAACTTTTGGCCTGAGAAGGTCTGAATTATTTGATTTGATTATAGAAATAAGTTCAAGGTACATGTGTCGAATTGGATAGGGCGATATCTCCTCCGGATGAGTGAGATATGGCGATTTTATGAAAACTAGACGATTCTGGAACATCGTTTAGAAAACATGTTAAACTCCAGATATTTGCACTAAAGAGTTAGGTTTTTAAAACATGGTTCAATAATAGAAATCTTAGTCTAACACCTCCCTTTGGATTCAACTTCAAAGCTATTATAGATTAGGATTTATGGCCGATTTCGTAAGTGGTTAATGGTTTGAGTCGTTGATAGTAAAAAGTCATTTCCTATGGATTGGTAAATAATTGGATGATGAGGCTTAACTTTCTGGAAACTAGACTCAAAGGTCTTTCTAGGGGTGAAAGCCTCATCCTTATATCTTTTACATGAAGTTGGGTAAATTCAGAATCTGGATTTCTACGTTTTGTATTGAAATATAAAAAGTATGGATACACATTAGTAAAATAAGAATTAATGAGCGAAACTTAGTAGATGACTAATTAAGTGTAAACTCAGGTTGAATACCAATTTAGGGATGAAAATACCTTGGTTAAGTCGTAATGCAATGTCGTGCATATCTTGACGACATATCTCATGATCATGTGATTCTTTTTACGTATCGACTTCTTTTATTATACTAAGATGCATCCCGCCTTTTAGGTGGTGCTTAGGCGTACTTTTCTCTCGTCCGAAGATTCATCTACTTCTGATTTCTTTACTTTAACGGTGAGTTCATAGCCTCGCAATTAAATCTTTTTATGTTTTAAAAACCCGCGAGGGAGATACATGCTTGTTTTTGAAAATCGAACACAGGTGATTTTATTATGTGAACGTTGCTATGAGAGGTATGTTGTGGCCCTTCCTTCATGGACCGTTAATTGCCGATAACCGGTAAACGCTGATGCAATAATAATAGATCTATTTTGGCCTAACGACCTGTCTGGCATGTGTTCCTCGCGAGGGCATATGGAGATATATTGTATTTAGTATTGGCAGTGTGTAACACTATCACTCTGGGTTGGGCACATGGTTAAGGTTCGGTTCGTGGCTCTAGCATCGTTGTGATTATTCTATGAACTAAAACTTTTGCTATGCTTTTCAAAAATGATTGTTTGTAAACTCTATTGAATCACTTAACATTTTGTTGACGTTTTAGCATGTTTATCTCAGGTATATGCTTGCTAGCTTGGATGGGACGGAGTGTGGATATCGAAGGACGTGGACTTGGTGAACTTTGTACATACAATAAAATGTTTTCAAAGAAACTTTGTCATGTTGTGGCTTATTTAGAAACGAGTTTTCATAAAGTTTATCAGGACCTTGTAACTCTGATCTTTTTAATAAAAATTGAATGTAATCTTTGTTAGTAAATAATTCTTTTAAAGTCGTTTACCATGACTCGTGAGCTTGTATTATGAAGTAGCACCCCAATGTTGTATTCCGCTGCGTTGTAAATTTGGTGGTGTTAAAGGTACCTCACAGCCAGACGCCCTGACCTAGTGTTTGCCCTCTGCATGTGTGCCCGGTACCAGGGAAAGCCTACCGAAAAGCACTTAACTGCAGTTAAACGGGTCTTTCGAAACCTAAAAGGAACCATTAATATGGGTCTGTGATATCCGAGGGACACCGGTTTTAATCTAACAGCTTTTGCAGATGCTGACCATGTAGGTTGCCAAGATTCAAGGAAAAGTACATCGGGTAGTGCATGATTTTTAGGTGAAAAGCTTGTTAGCTGGTCATCTAAGAAACAGAAGTGTACTGCAATATCTACAACTGAAGCTGAATATATCTCTTTGTCCGGTTTTTGTGCACGTATCCTATGGATGCGGTCTCAGTTAACTAACTACGGATTTGATTACAACAAGATTCCTTTGTACTCCGACTCCCAGAGTGCCATTGCCTTGTCTTGCAACACTATGCAACACTCCAGAATGAAACACATCGCTGTTTGATACCACTTTATTAAAGAGCAAGTTGAAAACGAGGTTGTTTAGCTCTACTTTTGTTAAGACCGATTATCAGCTGCTAAATATATTCACTAAAGCACTCGTGAGAGAACGCTTCGAATTCCTGATCAAACGCCTCGGTATGCAAAGCATCACATCGGAAGAGATGCAACGTCTTGCAGAGTCAGACGAAGAGTAATTATGATTACTACTTCTTGTATCAATTGTACTATACGTAGATTAGCTTATAAAAATTTCAAAAACCAAAATACAAAAATATAAAATTTCAAAAACAAAATATAAAATTTCAAAAACAAAATATAAAATAAATAAAAAATTCAAAAAACCATAAAAAATATTCTCGACATGTCTTTTAAAATAGATAATATCTACAACCTGAAAGTTTAAAACATTTTAAAACATGTCATCTCAAATTTCTTATGGCTTGTTATTATATATCAAATAACAACCCGGTCCTTAAAGAAAAGGAAATTTTACACTTCAGTGCAGTTGTCCTTAACAACGAAAAGAGAAGTCTTTTCGGTCTTGAGTTTAAAGATTCAAAATATTCCAAGTTTTGAAACTCAAGAATATGACTTGTGTATATTTTGCTACACAACTCGCCCTTTCTAAAAAGGAAAATGTACGTCAAAAAGTGCATTTTGTCCTTAATGGATTAATTTCCTTTATCTCGAGCAATTTTTCTCAAAATGTGTTTATCAAACATGCTCGAGTTAATCAAAATTTTCAAAAATGCTGGAAATCAAATCAGAATAGGTTTTGTCATTTAAATGGAAAAATATTTCAAGAAAATTCGAACGCTCGAACAAATCCAAAAAATCTTTCAATAGACTACGGTCTTTGTTCGAGGGGGAGAACGAGCTTTTACATGAAAATTTCCAAAAATGTTCAAAAATAATTCATCAAAATTAAATTGGGAAAATCGATCAAGCAATTTTGAACACTCAAACAAATTCTACATCTCTTTAAATAGAAAACGGGTATTTGTTTGAGGGGGAGAAATTACTTTCACGATCAAGAGATTTTGAACGCTCAAACAAATTCTACAGCTCTTTAAATAGAAAACGGTATTTGTTTGAGGGGGAGAAACTATTTTCAGGAAATTAATTTTTTCGAAATTTTTTGTGTAAATGGTCTTGAAAAAGTGTGTAAGTCATTTAATTGGTCATCATTTGAGGTGGAGTTAACGAGATTAACTCCGGGACTATGTTTGCAAAATAGGTTTAAAGTTAAGGGTATATAGTGTAACTTTTATTAGTTAACTATCTTAAGGAGCTAAAATGCTAGATAGTTTCATATTTAAGGTATTAGGGGTAGTGCTTAAACTTTAGGCTTAGTTTAATAGAGTTTAAAACCTCTATGGACTAGTTTTGCCAAAAATCGAATCCCCTCTCTTTTATACCCTTACAACCGATCCATACACACACTCTTAACACATTTCACAAAAAAAATTCCTCCCTCTTTCTTTCTCTCTAGAATTGGCTAGCACCCCAAGACCAAACAAGAAATCATTTTTGATCGAAAGGTAAAACACGAAAGTCATTAATAATCATCTTCTAATCACTCTTGTAACAAGAATTCTTTCATCTTTTCTCAAATCTTGAAAAATCAAAGTTTTTGATTTAGGGTTCATAAAAAATTGAAAGTGTTTAGATGTTAAATTTTCTTGAGGGTTTTTGTAGATAATGATGATACCATACTTGTGTTAACTCGAATTTAAGTGAATCATTGTTTAAATTGATCAAAAAGGGGTGTTTGTTGCGTTTTTTCCAATCGAACCACCCTAAAGGGAGTGTTTGTTTTGATTGTTTGAATGTATTGTGTTGTTTTGTTAGCTCAATATCATTAATCTTGCTAGTTGGAACTAAAAAGGTTTAATCTTTAAGCCTTAAACATAAAGATTAGATATTTTTAAAGGTGAAGACTAAGTGTTTGATAAAATGCTTGTGAAGACTTTGGTGAAATTGGAAGACTCAAGACTTAAAGACCTTAAAGATGAAGACTTGAAGTCCAAAACCGTGCCAAATGAGCCAAGCTCATGGATCGGTTGAACCTTTTCAACCAACACTCGCATGGATCGGTTAGCCGAGTCCAACGGACCCACCAAGGTCGATCGGTCAAGGTTAGCATACCCACGGCTAAGTCGGTCACCTTGGTCCAACCAATCCTCACATCGGTCGGTCACCATGGTTCGACCAATCCTTCGTAATCGGCTAACCATTTGGTCTGAATACAAGTCCAAGTCCACCAAAGCCCATTAATTGAAACCCAAAATTGTCTTGGCCCACTTAAAGCCCAATAAGACTTTTAGCCCGTTTTAAGCCCAATATCTTTTTGCCCAATGTTCAAGCCTACCATTTCATATTATTTGACCCGGTTTAAAGGCGCATTGGACCGAGACCAAGTTTGACTTTTTTTGACCCTCGTCTCGTGTTTGACCAAAATGATATATTTTTCACAACTTTTTATCAATAAAACACTAAAAGATTCAAAATTTCAAATATCAAAATGAAAAGGTTTTAAATAATTCTAAAACTTCACATATTTTAAAGTGTTTAAAACTTAATAACTTTTTCAAAAAGTATTAACGTTTTCAAAAATCACGAAAAAGAACAGAATTATTTAAATGGGTATTAAAACGGATATATATAATTGTGTAAACTTTATACGATTTTAAATATCTCATAAACTTAATCTTAAAGACCTTGAACTTATATGATTAGATCGTTGACTTAGTTTGACTATGTCTATGGATTTTGACCATTGACTTTGACTGTGTCGTTGACCGTTGACCACGTTTGACTTTCTCAATCCCGTGCTTATTAAGTTCTTTTGATATGAAATTGATTATGTGTTCACATGTATGAATACTTGTTCTATCTGTTATCTGTGAAAATGTCAAAAATAGTTATTTAACAAATATTTCTATATCGAAAAACTAGCCAGTGATCTACATTATAGAGAAATGTCGTTTAAAGATATAAGAATATTTCAAAATAAACTATCTTTCTCATTAAATGTGTTATATTGGATATTTCTCTCGTAACTTTCACCAAGTGCACTAGGGTATTATTTATAATACTTCTAGTGGTCGTTACTTCGGATATTAACCACCCACTAGTGAAGTTGGATTCTACTATTTTTACTAGTACTTGTATACGTGTGGGTATTCTCGAGGCCTTAATCTCGTAAGAGATATTTTCCTAAATTATCGTAATGATGTGTCCAGGGATTTATAAAAAATTTTGCTACTATTTTTACTAGTCATTCATCTATTGAGTTTCAACAATAACTTAATGCCATTGCAAATAAATTTCACAAGACAAAAGGTCTTTTTTTAGTCTTATTTGAAATATTTTGAATATGTGTTATTGATAATTCAGGATAGCAATAGGTCTAGTTAAACCTTAAGCTGATAAGCTTCCTTTAGCGAATATAAGTGTATTTGGGGCTCAAGGTTACTTTAGTAAAGGAAATAAACTCTATTCTCATGCGAAACCAATCATTTTCTAAAAAAGTTTTCCTGCCATCAAATGAATTCGCTATTTCTCTAAAGATTAGTTACGATGAACACTTTTTAAGCATGAGAAAATTCAAAATTCTCATTCATTCTACCATTTTTTATCTCGTAGAATTAGTATCCAAGAACTTAATTTTAAGTGAGGATAAATAAAAACAAGACGAGAGATAAAAATCGTATGTGAAAAGAAAAGAGCATACGTCTTGTGTCAGCAAAAGCAAGAATAAAGGCACATGAGAAAGAAAATGACATAAGTATGGACAAAAAGAAATGCTCGTCCATACAAAACAGACAGAGTGAATAAAAACAGAAAATGAAATAAATGTTTTAAGTTTGTATTCATGTGAAACTAATCAAAGTTTGAATCTTATTTTTAGAATTCAACATGTCAAGAACAAATTCTCAAGCTGAAATTATCTCTGAAGAACAGCTGGTTCCACGTGATAACAGCGTGTTGCTTCAGATTCACATATCACCGATACAATGCTGAGATTTGTCGTTGAAATTCTAAGACACCACAAGCTATACATGCCAGTTTCCTTAACTACAGCCGTACTGATCATCTACCTACACCAGTTTTGGACAACCATCAATCACAAAAAAATAACCATACATTCACTTTCGAACTAGACACTCATACTTTTACTATCACACCTAGACTACTCTGAACTGTATTGCAGATGCCTCCACCTGATCCCAACAACATTTACATCCAACCTCCCTCATAAATTCAAATTCTTGAATTCATCAAGACACTTGGTTATGATGAAGATCCCAAAACAAAGATGATTGTCGTTTCAAAAATGGTCACCACAAGACTTCATCAACAATGAAGAGCTATTTTGAGTGTTCTCAACAGATGTCTTACGGGAAAAGACTCAAGCTGGGACACAGTTAGACTTCCAATACTTTAGATACTATGGGGTATCGTTCACTCTGCCAATTTGGACTTCACATTATTAATTTGGGACGAATTTGAATGGAAAATAGTTGAAAGATCACCCAGACCATCAAAGATGTCTAAGCTGTTGTACACCCGCTTCACCAAGCTTATCATTGACTACATTCTTTCACACAACAAGAGTATTCCTCGCAGATCAGATTCTAAGTTACACAGTTCACAAGATGATCAACCGATAACTAAATTGTTAAGCATGACTAATGGTGACTACAAGTTTGGAATGGAAGTTCCCGATGCAATGATCAGTGATGCAATCAAGAAGAAAGCAGGGTACACATATTATATAGCTAAGAAAGTTAAAAGTGAGAAAGCTATAATTGTTGATGAACCAGAAGAGCAACACGTATCTCCAGTCCAAAATGGAAAAGGAAAAGGATTTATGTTTATGGTGATTAAGTAGCGAATGTTACCAAAAAACTCAAGAAAGATGTTGTGCCAAGGAAAACAAGATCTCTCACTATCACTGAAGAAATAGTTGTAGGTGACCTTGTAAAATCCTTCAGTATTCAAGAACCGTGCACTCAACAACGTCAAAGGAGTCAATTGACAATTAACAGCCAAACTAATGAAGCTGTTACAGATATGTACAATGAGTGGGGACAGAAACTCAAAGGTCCCGCAGTTGAAGATCCAGCAGTTCAGTCATTATTAGACTTACGGAAAAGATCAAAAGCTAGCAGACTTGAAAGTTTAAGGCAAAAGAAGCAAGCAATTGTAGGAGAATGATCGAGTGCCGCTCACAACAAACACTATGTTGATTCAGATACTGATAGTGATGCAACACTCTACTCTTCAAGTTCAAACAAAACAGAGGAAAGTGCAAATGAAACTGATGATGTTGACGAATCTGATATGGGCTTATCTAATGATAATCCAGACGAAGCTAATGATGATGCAAGGTATGGAGTACTCATGCATAACAAGTCTACTGCAACACCTAATTATATCTACCTCAGTCTGACGGTTACAAGTTCCTCTATGGACTTCATTCAGACCTTGCTAGATGAAACACCTACAAATGAATTGACGGATTTTACAAGTCTAATGCAACACCCAATTCTATCTACTTTAGTCTGACGGTTACAATTGCTAGATGATGCTCAAACAACCTTAGTGGTGCCTAATCCAGAGGGAAATCCTGAGCAAACAAGCTATATACCAGGTGTATTCGAAGTACCACTTGTTACACATGTAGATGTTCTAGCGACAAAAACTTTACTACATGAAATGTTTTCAGACGAGAATGCTCATCATATACCATCTCTACCAGCAAAGAAAATTCCCTATCCTATAACAACTCCCCAACCAAGCTCACTCTAAGCCAAAGTAAAGAAGCTGATGCAAAAGGCAAAAAAGAATATGAGGAAGATCAACTTCAAGAAGGCAGTCGCATAAAAATTCAGAGAATATGATCAGAAGCCGGAAGCTCTTACAAATTTCAATGTTTCTGAAGCATTTGAAAATGCAGTCCAAGCAAAATTTCTGACAGAAATAAAAAAGCTTCTACCCACTCATATTTCAAATGCCATTGTAAATTATGTTAGGCCTCGCCTTAACACCTTTGTGCTCGAAGTTATAAAAACAACAAAATTAATCTTTTCACTCAATCATCCACCTCCACTGATGATCTCTCATAAATGGATCTGTGGAAAATATAGAGGGGGTAAATACGTTTCCGATTAAAATTTAAAATCTTTTGAATCAAATGACCGAACAAACACGACGTAATATGAAAAGTATCGATTATAGTCTACGACTATATGTATAATGGAGGCCAATCAAAAAGCATGTAGCATAAGCATCAAACAACAACATAAGCATAATTAAAACGTAAAGAAATAACGATATGTAAAGAGAAAGCAAACCGAACACGATGATTTATAGTGGTTCGGTCACGGAGCTCCTCTCCGCCCTACTCCACTCCCCGAGTACCCAACTCGAGAGTTACTTCACTAGATCAAAATGCTCCCTTTTTGGCGGAGAGAACCTTACACAACATCGCTTACACTTTATCCGGTACTAAGCTAAATACCGAGTCCTAAACACCGGAATAACCAACCCATCATCGCTTACACTTTATCTGGTACAAAGCTAAATATCGGGTTCTTACACAAAGGGTAGAACCAACCTAAAACCCCGTTATGTTTTATGGACCAACATAACAAACCTTGTGTTATATGGCACAAACACATAAACCATCTAGTCTAAATCAAATGATACAAAGAGATGATGCAAATGTGTATACAATGATGATCCAAGAAAAATGTGTCTAATGGATTTGAATGCCTAATCTAATATGACCTTCCATTGTTAAGAAACCTTCAAAGGATGATGATGATTAGATCTCCAATCTTGTACATCTTCATATGTATATGCATTATGGTGGATGGAAATGGCAAGAACTCTTGCTTTGGTGGATCATCATTTCGGGTGTATGCTTGGAGGATCATTTCGGGTGTATGCTTACAACAAAATGAGAGTTAGATGCATTATGATCATGGTGATTTATGTAAGCATTATCTATAGATCTAAGTGTGTTAAAATGGTGGAAAAAGTGTGTTAAAAGTGGTGAAAACGGATTAAAAAGGATCCTTTATTTATAGGAAAATCTAAACAGAACCAGTGATACTGTAGCAATGGAACCGTCTTGTAAATCCAATGGAACCGGCGACGCTCCTATGGAACCGGCTACTGTTCATCCGAATTAAGAAAAATCTTTTGTAATCTTTAAGAGGTTTTGCAAGATATAGATGATGTAAGACATGATGTAAATTACTTTTTATTTAAAGGAAAATAAACTTTGTAAAGATAAAAGGTTTAGTTGAATGCTTGTCAAAATAAAGTTTACTTGTAAAATATATTTAGGCGTAAACTTTAGTGTAAATATAAAAGTGATGCATTTTATAAAATGCAAAATGTAAAATAAGGTTTTGATCATAATGCAACATAACAAACATGTACGAACCTGTGTTGTAACATACGAGGACACGAGACGTCGATAGATATGGATGTATGTTGAGACGAAATATGAATACAAGTAACTTGTACATTTAACGATATGTATTACAAATCACAATTTTGTCATTATCAAAACAAACAAGAATGTGTAGATTAAATACCGTAATATTTGCACTAACTTGATCTAAAGTTAAAGCTGATGAACCAATTTACGAGAGCAAGTCAAATATGACTCATCCTACTAATCAGAAGCTTTATGACACTCTATATGAATCCATCTATCTAGATCATGATGCACTCAATGTTCAAGATGCAGAATCACCCTTTCATAAGTGGTCTCACGACAATCAGGATTCTCCTAATAATCGTGGGGGGGGGGACAAGAAGAAACATCAAAAGGATGTCAGCGAACCTTCTTCTCGATCATCAAGGCGAAACAAATCTCTCGTGATTCATGAACAAGTTAACACTCCCACCATACAACCCTAAGACCAGAAGACGAATACATTCGGACTCGACGAAATCCAGAATGGTACGCTAAGTCAGGGTCTACAGGTGCTACTAAAAGGAATACACCATGGTTTGATTTGCTATTAAAATTAGACATTGATAAAAATGAGAATCATATTCTTGGACCATCTACTATCGCGATAGTAAAGAAGCTTAAAGCAATCATCCAAAAGGACGAGCTTACAATAGCAAATCTTGAAGGGTGCCAGACTAGAAAGGCTAAAGCTACAGTACTAGAATGATGTGGAACTCGAATACCATGTTAGTCAACTCAAAGCAACAGTGTTATCAGAAGCTCAGTAGAACAGTGATGAAGGAGATGTCTCTAAACCCAAATCTTACCTAGTGGATCTCAGCATGGAAGATAACTACACTACTTCTATCACTAAGCATTATGCTGCGAGATACTACAAAGAAGGTATTAAGGATAAGATCCCTAAAAGATGGAGCAAAGAAGTTCGTCGCTATCACTTTGAAGCTCTTAATGGTATACACTATTAGAAGATAATAGAATTGATTTCTTCAAAAAAGTAATGAGTGTCGTAACCGAAGGAAACGTTTTATTCAGACTAAGGATTCAAATCTGTTGGTTCGTTATTAGTTGTAAACGCAAGAAATGGGGTTATGGTTTTCTAACATCAATTATAGTCAGGAGATTCGATGATAAAGAGTATGAATTCAACTATGCAGATCTACCTAGACTCAGTGTGAATGGTGTTGAAGACATGTACTTGCTCTAAGTTCAAGATAAGCTACACCATCTCACATTGGAACTTATGAAAAACTTCAACAATGCTCTTCTCATGTTCATCAGAAGAACCGTGATCAAGAACATGGTAGAAGAAATTCAGCTTGGAGTGGAAAGCTATCAAAGAACTCTTAACCTCACCAAACCTACAATTTTCTTTGAAAGAATCGACCAAAGGAAACTATTCACGATGACTGCAACGCAAAAGGGGGTCGTATATCTTAACCAATACAACATAAAATCCCTCATGAAGCTAAGTGAAGTGAAGAAGTTCTGAGATGGTACACTTGTAAAGATTCAAGAAAATCCGATTGACATGGTGTCAAATAACAAGCTGGGTAGCGACAACAAAATGTTGAAGGGAAAAGACTGGACCGACTATGATGTTAAGAGTTTAAAAGAGATGTTGAAGAAGATTGACGAGATACTCAGGCACATAGAGCAGCTCAGAAGGCTTGAGGAGTATGTTGGTGGACATCTTAAGACTGTTAATCCTAGTACCTTTGTAAGGCCTATGTAATCGCCCCTTAGAGGGAGATTGTTAGAAACACAAAAAGTGTTGATTACAATGCCAATTTATCTAGTTTATAATGTGTAGGGATTAACTAGTGCAAATAGGGAAGGACTATGTTGTAATAAGTACAAGCCCTTAATTTCTTCCTAGTCCCTCCTTTCTTACTATAAAAGTAGGGTTAACGAAGGGTTAAGGGGTGGTGATTTCTCTTTCTTCTAATCTAATATTTCTTTCTTTCTCTCTGTTAGGAATTTTATTTGAGTTGATAAAGACAAAATAATGAATGAAACAAGATGGAAACAAAAAGGACCAAAGTCGTCATTGTAGAAGTCTTCAAAAGATAAGAATTGGAAGATTCTCTCAGATTTGGTCAAAGATAAAGA